>PVJH01015107.1:0-54675 GCA_004026705.1 Nesogale talazaci
ATTGGTCATTAGTGTTTGAGCATGTCAAACCTGTTCTTGGGATGTGCTTTAACTTTAGTGGTTTAATCAGGATGACCTACTCCACACCTTTAATAGCCAGGTCACCCTTGCTTAAATGGCCCCTCAAGCTTGGACTTTCATCTATCACTTGTTTCCTTCATGAAACAGTTGTTTTTTCTCAAGGAAAAGGTCGTTGGATAGTGACCTTAAAGATCACTTTGGGGGGAGTTGTAGGGAGGAAGAGAGTACTGGTCGCTATGAATGGCACATAGCCACCACCCCCAATAACAATCTGTAATCTTATCAAAGGGTCACAAGGGCTCAGTAGAAGGTAAATGTCTAGAGAAGAATGATGGCAATGTATGTACTAATATGTCTGATACAATTGATGTATGGGTTATAACAAGAGTTGTAAGAGCCCCCAATAAAATGATTGTAATAAATAAAAGGGAGAAGGAAATAAACAGGGCAAAAGTGAGATTAAAAGTATTAAAATAGAAAAAAAAATCACTTTTATCTACTAACTTTATCAACTCATTAGGTCATTACCTTCAGACAGGTTCTCTTGTCCCTGGCAGTGGTTTTCCAAGTTCACTTTGTAGGGTGTGGCTAGCTTTTTTCTAGTTTTAAACTTTTGTTCATTTTGCAGTTTTTTGCGGTTGCATCTCTGTATTGTACGTATGTGTTAAAAAGAGAGCTGATTTCAAGTTCTGTTGAGGAATAAAAAGGATGTTCCCAAGAAAGTTGCAGTATAATTTGTATAGATGTTAATGCCTATTTCATACTCCAAAGAATAATACACTTTGAAAATAATGCCAAAATCTAATGGACTCTCCCTCAGACCTGGCACATATTGCTGTAGTAAATGTGGATGCTGGTGCCCAGGATTGGGTTTCATTTGTCAGCCTTGGATGGCACTTGCATGATCGCTTTTTCCCTAGGTTCTTTAATTCATATTCAGTAAGTGAAGGTACAGAGATACCTGAGAGTGCTGTATGCTGTGTCCATTACATTCGATTTCTCCCTTGTAAATAGATTGCTGTCTTGGAGTAGAATGGCCCAGGGGTAAATAACCATGCCATTGGTATTTGGGTGACAAGGATTTTTTTTTGTAAGCTATGTTCTTAAACAGTTGTATGGGCTGAATGGGTTCCTTTGACCTAAAATGAGATGGTCATATCAGGTATGGATTGGTGTGATTAAGTTTGTTTTCTTCCATGATTTAAGGTTTCTGCTATTGGCCCCTCCCCCCTTCTTATTTGTAAGGTGTTTTTAAGTCAGCTCCAACTCATAGCAGCCCTGTGCCAATTTGCAGTTGTTGCTATATCCAAGTCCATTGTTAGCAGCCACTGTATCAGTACATCATAATGAGGTTTAGCAAACCCCAAGTGAAGGTGACCCCACACTCCAGGGAACAAAATGCTGCCCATTCCCTTGATTGACTATTGATTGGGCAGTTGTGATCCATAGAACTCTCATTGGCTGATACTCAGAATTAGATCTTCAGGCCTTTCTTTCTAGACCTTAGCTGGAATCTTTGAGGAAGCCTGTTCAACATTGGCAGCGCTGGAGCTGCCAATGCAGGTCAGGATGGCTTTCCCCGGTCTCCAGTAATGAATAAAATGAAATCTTCATTTTCTCTTGTTCTAGAGCTGTGCCCTTCCATGCTGCTGCAGAGACAGTGTACCTTTCTTCTCCCAGGCTTATGCTCTTCAACCCCCTGTCTCCAGAGGATCAGACTAGTAAACTGCATTACACAGCCTTTTTCATTTAGGCCCTTTCCCCCCTTAACAAATATAAACTTGCTTAAAGCTTCTTTTAAAAAGAAAAATGGGGCTGAGCCCCGGTGGCTTAGTAGTTGTGTGCAGGACTGCGGCCCACAGGGTTGACGGTTCAAATCCAGCAGTAGCTCTCCAGGAGCAAGGCTGGGCCTCCTACTCCCACCACCAGAGGGCAGTGATGCCCACAAAAAAAAAAAAACGCACATAAAAAAGAAAAATGGGAAAGTCAACACACAGTCTTTTTTGTCGACCAGCGTTTTCAGAGGAGGACTGCTTTTATGCTCCAGACATGGTCCTTCAAGTTGGGAAATGGCCTTCACCATTTTCTAAAGCTGATGGCACATCTTTTGTCTTCAGTGTCTGGCAGGTGACAATTGAAATCTGCCTAGTCCTCCTTTTCCTCTTGAGGTTTGCATTGTCACTGTCTATCCTGGTCCCCGTCCCCTGCCCTGATGAGTTCTCTATTCTTCTCTTTCTGTTTTCCTTAGACTTTGGTGTTTGCCCAAGGTTCTGGTCTTCTTTACCTCACTTGCTTTTTAGTGAGGAAATGGATTCTCATTGATGACAGGGACTTCACTTAGCTCCTGTCTCTGCTGATCATTTCCCTGGTCTACATAGCCTGTTACCTACCTGCTTCATTCCAGAGACTGCGTTCTGTCTCGCCCTCTACTTTCATAGCCCGTATAATCACCTCAGTGTGACTGGACTAACATGACACTTGTCCCCACCCACCATCTATTTTGCATACTTTGCTAACATTAAAGACATTACTCATAAACAACTGTAGCCAAAAGTCTTGGTGAAGATTTACTTCAGCACAATTACTAATGAGGGCGACAAAACCTGTTGGGTAGAGCTGAAGTTGGAGCAGGGAGCTCCTGGCAAACTGGGAATTCATCAGTGCGAGGCTGCCTGCTGGGTTGCGCTTTATAAAGCATTCTATAGAAATATGTACATACTGTATATACTCGAGTATAAGCCAACCCGAGTATCAGCCAAAGTCCCTAATGTTACCACAAATGCTGCACTAAAAATGTGCTGGAAAACTCCGCTTCTACAAGAGTATGTACAGTAAATTGCCACTAGGCAACTTGGCATGTAACTCAAGTGTCTGAACTCCTAATTAATTCTGAATAGCCAAGTTAAACAGTGATATTCTTGTGTAGAAAATGAAATCGTTCTTATGAGCCAGTTTACGTTTCTTCTTGCATTGAATGTATAATCTAGTTTGTATTTTAGAAAGATCTTCTTGTCACCAGAGCAAGAAACTGGAGTTGTTGGAGAGTGTTTATATTCTTCTGCATGTGAGGTTGGAGAGACAATGTCGTAGACTTACCCTTAAACAACAACAAAATGAACCAAATCCCACTGCCATTGTGTTGGTGCCGACTCAGTGGCAGAATAGGACTGCCCCTTGGGGTTTCTGAAACTGTAGATCTTCTTAGTGGAGGAACTACTGGACTTGCAGTTAGCAACCCACCTTGTAACTCAATAGGCCCTTAAGTCTCCTCCTGGTGCCTGTAAAGGAATAGTAAAACAGACCACACACTCCAGATAACTCGCCCCTCAGCCCGCCCCCCATACATACTCTTCCAGCTTGAGATGTCATAGCTTTCCAGTGTCTTGACTTTTGCAAAAGGCGAACGCGTTCCCCTTTCTTTGTTCAGTGAAGGAGCACAGTCACGCTGGCTCTAAGTCAGATCTGTGTCTGAATGTTAACCCTGCCATCTATTCCCTCGGGGGCCCTGGGCTTGCTTCAGCCACCTCTGCAAACCCAAGCCCGCTGCTGCCACCATCTAGTCAATTCTGACTCTTAGCAACCCGCCCTCTGCCCAGTTTCTGAGAACAGAACTCTTGATGCCAATAGCCAGTCTCCCCTCTCACTGTGCCACAGCTCTTCTGGATGTAAAATGCGTTCTCTCCAGCACCTCTTTTTTGTCAGCTGATGGAAAAGTACAATGCTTACGGGGACACTAGGAACTCTGTGTATGGTGAGTTGTTTTGGGCTGCTATCTACAAAGTCAATAGTTGGAAACCACCAGCCACTCTTTGGGGGAGAAAGAGGAGACATTCTACTCCTGCCAAGAGTTACAGTCTAGGAAACAGACCAGGCAGTTCTACTTTGTTCTGTAGGGTAGCACTGACCAGACTGAGGTTTGAGGCAGAGTTGGAGCAGTAAGCTCTGGGACCAGTTTTTTTTTTTGGCCTTTGCGTCACAGCACCCCTCAATCCCTGCACTTAGCAACAGTGCACAGGGCTATTCTCACTAATCTGAAGCCCTGGCCACTCCGATGTACTTACACAGGTGGCTGTTTTTTGGGGGCAAGGTTAATACCTCCTCCGTTCTCCTGCAGTCGTTGAAGCTGTATCTTGTGTCTTTTATTTGCCAGTGTCTTCTGACACCTAGCTGTGTCTTCCTTGGCCCTAGCGTGTGTGGTCTGTAGGTCCAGATGACTGACTGGGTTGCAGGCAAATCGTTCCGTTTGGCAACACCCTTTGTTTGCCTTATTTGTAAAATGGAAACCCTGTCATGCTTTATAAGGTGACTGGCACATTGATGTTTGGTTACAAGAATAAACCTAGGAGTAAAGTGTTGTGCAGATTGTAGTCAATACTGTTGTCCAGGCCCCGGGTTGGATTTTGAAACCAAACCAGGTGTCTGGAGGGAGGATCACAGCTAAATCCAGTGCTCCCAAAACTAGTGGGGGCACACCCCTCGAGGACTATAGGGCCAATTCTGAACACCAAACACACCCTGCTTGCATGGGACATCAGTAGTAGTGTGTCATGTGAAATTTATAATTATCATCTCTGAAACGATCCGCCTTTCAGGCCCCTCGTGGCATTGTCTGTCAAATAAGCAACAAGGAGTGATTGGGGCGCTTTCAGATCAGGGGTGCACAACTGAAAACTTTTTTTTTCTTGTGGGAGTAAGTTCAGCCAAACCACCTATGCAGCTGACTGTTACCTGGCAGTCACTCCACATTCCTTTTGCATATTATGCCCCCCTCACCAAACTAAGGCTGAGCTAGGTGAGGTCTACTGATATGCATGAAAACTCCTTAAAAGTCTGTCAAAGGCCATTCACTGGTGAGAACCTGCCCACATCCTGTCCTTTGTGGCATCTGTTGTCTTAAACTGGTCGCCATTGGACCAGGAAGAACTGCCACCACCTGAAATTAATGAAGGAATTGCCTCATGCGAAGATTTCAAGGTTGAATTTTAAAACGTAGCTTTAATGTACAACTCTTTATTTCCCTATATAGAATTTGCCTGTAGAGCGGAATATATTCTTTCACTTAAAAGTAAAATGCTGTTTCATTCAAGTAACAAAGTTTTAGACACTTTGAGCTGAAAAACAGCCAACCTGAGTTTTTAAGCCCTAAAGATAATCCCTAAGCCATTTCATCTGTTGGATTTGAGGACACGCATGCCAGGGAGCCCTTGTGGCCTAATTGGCTGCTGCTTGTTGGGCCCCTCACTGCGAAGTCAGCCCTTGGAGCCCCTCAGCCGTGTGTGCGAGAAAGAGAAGCCCTCACTATGTGAAGAGCCACAGCCTGAGAAACCCTCTCTTGGGCGCAGTCGGTTCTGCCCTGGGAGCTTGTCCTGAATCGAAATCCACTACTTTTAGTGAGTTGTTTTTTGGTGGAAGATCAGCTCTTTCATTTCAATGCTTTAGGGTTTATGAGTTTATTTTAGGGTTTATTTTACCTGAAAAAATCTTGGTGGTCCTTTTCTCAGGAGCGAAAGTCTGATTCTAGTTCCAGCAGCATCAGATCACCTCAGATCCTTGCTGCAGGCACACCAGTGCGCACCCCACCCCCTCTTGTTGGTAACCTGGCCCAGAAGGTGGGCTCAGTTTGCCTTTCGTGAACCTTTTACTGTTTACTTTCATGGAATTGAAATTCCAAAGTTTAAATCAGTTGATGCCTTTTCTTAAAGATAAGTGTAGACTTTACAACTGGACAACCTTTTGATAAGAGACAAGTACAGGGGCCGTGGGAAAGTTGGTAGGAACATTCCATTATCTTAAAATTTCTACCAAAATGTTTTGAGGGTCGCTCACCTAAGTATCTTGAATCTCCTTATTAGATCGAAGTACTCTTAAATCTCTGGAATCACCCACAAGTGGCAGGTAATGCGCAGGCTGCAAAGCACAGGTGTTGGGCTTATTATTAAAGGGACTTTGGTGAATGCAGGCAGGAGTAACTAGTGTGATTTACATTCATTTGAATAACTTCACAGCCCTTGACATACAGCAGGCATTTAATAGCAGGAAGTGGGCAGGTGGGAAATACCTGCTCTGTGTAATAATGGTCCTCTTTGCTTTTCAAAGGAAGAGCAGCAGTCATTCCTTGGTAACCCCACTGTGTAAGGTCTGGGTATTTATTTGATAGTAGTGTTTGAAGTAGTAAAGCTTTTGGGATGGATTCTGAAATAGACTGGCCTACCATTTAATTCTTTAGTTCTAACCAGGAAGCCCTTGGAAAGTCTGGCTTCTGTTTTTTAATGCCCACAAAATTAGAATTTTTTTTTTTTTTTGCAAGGAGGTGCCTTTGGTAGGCTTTGGGCTAATAAACAACTCAACGGCTTACATTTCAAACCCACCAAATGTGCAGCAAAAGTTGGGGCGATCAGTTTCCCAGAGTGACATACTACCTCAGAAACCCTTTCTAGAGCCCAGTCTGGCTCTACTCGATGGTAGTGATTTTCAGAAGTGGACACCCCCCTTGAAATAGAGCCCTGGTGGTGCACTGGGATAAGTAGTAGTTTGCTAAATGCAACTACTTAAAGTTGTCTTTTTATAAGGCTTTGAGGTTGCAGCTCAAGCCCGACAGCCACTCCATGCAAGAAAGGGTTGGTTTTCACCAGTAACATTTATTGTATGTGTTTGTTTATTGCAAAAAGTCACTTAAAACTAGATTGCTGGATATTTGTGGTTGACATGTGAACAACTGGTTATAAGGTGATCCTTAACTCAAAATGTTATCTTGTTACTACTGTATTTTTTTCCTTCTGTTTATTGAAGTGAACAATAGTTACTATATATTTGAGCTCTTGTTTTGAAAGAGAACCCTGTTTGAAGTAGGTTTTCCCCCTAAATCCTCCAAATAATTTCATGAGGTCACTTCTCTTCCCCCCATTTCTTTTGAACAGTTGTACTCTACACAAGTACTTAAACTCAGGTTATATACAGTCTCCCAAAAGCTCATGGGGAAAACAACCTATTATCTTTAAATTCCATGAACTTTCTGAAGCCCCATACAACCTGTGGGTGTTTGAGTGGGATTCCAGCTCCGGAGTATTTAGGATTCCTATGAGCAGCAAAAGCTATTTTTATTTTATTTCCAAATTCCAGACACATAGTGTCCCAGCCTTTATTGTCAGTTGGCTGTTAATACTTTCCTATTGCACGAATTCTGTTTTCAGTGTATTAATAGACAGTTTTTTCTTTTTTTGAAAGAGACATACCCTAACTTTAAAAGATCAAGAGGCGGGACTGAGCTCTGGTGGCGTAGTGGTTGTGTGTAGGACTGCAGCCCACAGGGTTGGGGGTTCAAATCCAGCAGCAGCTCTCCAGGAGCAAGGCTGGGCCTCCTACTCCCACCAGGGCGCAGAGATGCCCACACTCACACAAAAAGATCAAGAGGCTTATGTGGCTTTTCCCAAAAATATCTTAGGGTAGGGAGTTTTTCCATATCACCAAGTGTGGGTTTCGTAGTTGTTTTTCTCACTGCTGCTTGCAGAGTAGTCTTTCCTTTTTTCTAAGATTGGCAGTAAGTGCTAATGAATGATGGCAAGCATTTATAACAGAAGGAAAGAAATGAGACTTACACTAAAATAGTGTGTGCTTTCCTAATCCCCTCTCCCCCACCTCATCTTCCATCATTTCCTGCGTGCCCTGATCGGTAGAGGGTGGTGGTGCTGCTGCTATAATTGTCGTCTGTTTATCTGGGTCTGCATGTAGTTAAAAAGAAAACTCCAGTTACTGTTAGTCTTTGTGATCTCTCGAAAACCAAATGCAGCGCCGTGTTCAGCTATGCCTGTTCCTTCAGCCCCAGCTTTTTTTTCCCTTCTTCTGTTTTTTGTTTTTGGGGCATCACTGCCCTCTGGTGGTGGGAGTAGGAGGCCCAGGCTTGCTGCTGGATTTGAAACTCCAACCCAGTGGGCCGCAGTCCCGCGCACAACCACTACACCTCCGGGGCTCAGCCCCAAGCCCCAGCTTTATATTGTTGGCCATTCCTTATTTTTCCTCCCCATTAAGTAGAAGTAAACAATTCTGCTGGGAATTTGGAGGCTTAAAAATACTTGAGTAAGAGTTGTTTTTTGTGTGTGTGTGTGTGTGTAAGAGTTGGTTTATACAAGTTGTAAATGTTTCTCAGACAGTAATATTGGCTTGTGTTATAAGTTAAATTACTCTTTTTGAGTTTTATCTTTACAGTAACTTTGCAGGCAAATCCAGAGTATTTGGATGGACTAGTGGTCCTGTTTTCTTTTTGCTAACACTCAGATAGGTGAGATACTGGTCTTACGGAACAGATAAATGAAATTCAGAGCTGAGGTTTTATATCAAGGGTCACATAGCCACCAGAGCAGATGTGGAAATCTGGAATACCTAGGAGTGTGGCTCAGTTGTGGACTTGGACTGCATCTCCTCCCTGCCTTCCCCCATTAAGATGCTGTTGGTGGTGTAGTTTGGTTATTCACATCACTCCAGGGAAATAGGCAGAGTTTTATGGATGGGGGAACTGGAGACTTCCAGCTGGGATTTGTGCAATGGTGAGCATCTCCAAAACTTTCACAGGAATTGCACCCTGGTCTATTATTGACTTACATGAACGGTGCCCCCCTTTAGGCACAGCTGTGGACATGGGCAAACAAAGACGTATTTTAGAAAAAGACCCTGTTTTCCTTGAACAGATAACTTCTTGGAAATTTTGTGGAAAAGTTGTAAGTTTAATTTTCTGAGTTTTGAATCATGTGCTTTGAGTATGCTCCTGATAGTTTTAAAACACATTAATCAAGTAGTCTTTGCAAGAAGTCTTTGACTTCTAGCTGGTTCATTTCTGCTGGGGACCCTTTTAGAAAACTTTGCCACCTCCCACCTGGGATCCACTGAATCAGAACCGCCATTGAAGCAAAGTTTTTTAACATCAGGCTCACCAGGGGATCTTGTTAAAATGTAGATTCTGAAACCCACAGGGACAGTTATGCCCGGCTTTATAGCGATGCCATAAGTCACAATTGATAATGTCAGTTAATTTGGTTTGGGGCAGAAGGGAAATTCTTAACAGGGGTTCAACCAGAATGGACCCACTCAAAGGCTGCTATTTAGACAGCCTTCGATAGTTAAAGCTATCAAATCACGATATTTGCATAAACCTTCATCTCTGTTACTTCTTTCGATGTCCCTTAGTTTTCTAGGCATCATTCCACAAATACCTAATAAGTTTTCTTTTGTTTCCTCTGTTTTTCTTGCAGTGAATGGTAGTGTCTAGAAAGGGTATGTCCCTTCAAGAGAGAGGTGCCAATGTCCAACCGGCCTAATAACAATCCAGGGGGGTCACTGCGACGTTCACAGAGGAACACTGCCGGGGCCCAACCACAGGACGACGCCATAGGAGGAAGGTAAGGCTGTGACAAGGGTGGGAACATCATTGTAGGGCCACAGCTTTGAAGGGCTCATTGAGCAGGGCAATCTTCCCACTGATTTTTGAGTGGAGTAACAAAACAGAGCTCAAAGGGAATCCTAAATTACCCCCTCAAAATACATGACTCAGGAAATCATCCGCTTGTTCTCTGTCATGGACCTGGTCACACAGGTTGCTTGCAGGAGGTGCGTCATGCATGGCTACAAGAACTCTTCCAGCCTCTTGGGCCGCCCCTTGTGCAAGTCAAGCGTCAGGGATACTTTGTTGATCAGAAGCTTCATTTGTTTTTAGAAATTGAGCATTGACACCCTGGCACTTGAGTTTTTAAATCAAATTTGTTGACAACTTACAGATAGTGGGGAACGGACAGGCTGACATTAGTGCATCAACAAGTTTGTCATTATCTTGGGGATCCAGTGTTGAGCTGGAGGCTGTAAGAGGAATGTTGTATATGAGGAATCAGATGCTTTCCCATGAATGTAGTTGAGACTTGGTGGGTCTGGACTGTTTGTTTATCTTCCACATACATAAGGTTCTGTAAAGGTCCAATTCTCTAATCTGAGCACTTAACATTGCTTACCTTACCTTGTGTTACACACTAAATCGCAGATATTATCTAGCACTGTCTAATTGTCTGGTCAATTATAAAAATCTTGAAAATGTCGGGTGTAAAAAAATGAAAACAACTGGAGTGGGTTGATGAGGCTGTTTTTGTGGTTAGGCACTTTGATACTGGAGTAGGACAGCTGTATATGTGCTTTCCGCCCCTGGCATTAAATAGCTTTATATCTTTTTCTATGTCTTTCTAACTACTCTGTTTTCAAGTCCACACAGTGGGGAGAGGCCACTTTGAGCGTTACAGTTTGTGGAGCTCAGCTCCTGGTAGGTGTTCGCAGCCTCGAGTCCTCTTCTGCAACTCTGTTGATCTTTCACACTCATCCTTTTTTTGGTTGTTTTAACTTTTTGTTGTGAGTTAAATGGAAGTTTAACAGGGCAGCTCATCTATATATTCTAGTCGATTTCACATTTCGTTGCAACCCATCTGTTAATATGCAACCCTCAGTGTACTGTTCCTTGCTTCCTCCTCATTTCCTGAGTCTAGTCCTTCTCCACCTTTCCTAAGCCTCTGAATTTTGATCTTGGGAAACGACAGCTGCCTCTGTGAATCTTCTCAGGCGATGGGGGTGGGAAGCGCAGGGTGACCAGGGGCCATAGTCTTGGGGGTTCCACCTATCTCTATCTGACCATCAGCCTGGTCTCATGATTTTCTGTGTTCTATTCTTTGGTTATCCTTGGGAGCAGCCAAACTCGTTTTATATTTCTTCTTTTTCATATTTTAAAGAATTTGGAAAATTACAGCAAAATATAAAGAAAACTCTTAAAATTCCACATCTCTGTTAACATTGGTATATTCCTTCCTGGTCTTTTCTCTCTTTACCTGCATTTACATGATTATTTGTATACATGAGCTTGGATGTGCCTATGCGTAACATACACACTTTGGCCAGCTGAGATTTCTGTTTGTGTTTGAACATGGATTGATAAACATTTGCACAACACATTCATTGCTCATAGATCAAGTGATGTTTCTTCACCACCACTGCCTTTTCTATATACCAGTGCTATATGCAAAACCACTGCAGTATTGGATTATGTTTAGATTTTTAAAAAATGAGTGGAAGCCAGTGGATGCAGTTCACGCTAATGATTAAGAAGCATTATTGGTTTGCAGAACTTTAAAGGTGTGATGGACATGGAAAATGATTGGATTTGTAGATGGCATAACTTGTGTGCTTTAGGATAGTCAACTCAATGAAGGAAAAGCAAATTCATGTAAAATGTGTGTGACAGAATGGACTGGAACAGAAAAAGCAAAGTGTAATGTAACATTTTACAGCTTTTTACTAACATCTCTTTGCCTTTTGATAATGGAAAAGAGCCCCGACTGTTACTACAAGGGTTGGTAGTTCAAACTCATCAGCATCTCCGAGTAAAAAAGTCGAGGCTGTCCCTGTAAAGATTTTCAATCTCAGAAACCTGGTATAGGGTTGCTATACCCTATTGACAAAAGAGTGGAGGGTCTTTTGATCATAGAACTACTGTACCCTATTCACTTAAAAACAACAACAAAAATAAGCCAAAACTAGAGCTGTAATTTTTCATATCATTCAAAGGTGTTTGAAAACATGCCTCTGAAATTGTCCTCAGTTGTTTGACTCTCAGTTTAGTAAATATTTTCAGTAAATGGAACTTTTCTCTCGTGTGTAATAGATATGTGTGTGATAATTATGATCACATACATTTAGAATTTTAATCTGATTTTTGCTGGTCTGCATTTCATACTGCCTCCTTAGGGGAGAGGTGGCTGAATTCTTTAGAACCCTAGGGACTTGGAAGATCGCCTCATCATACCCCAGACTGACTTTTGAAAACCACTGTCTGAGTGCATGCCACCCTAACCGTGATTGCATCTCTACAAAGCCTCTTAAGGTTTTCTGAGAAGGCATCCACAACTATTATGCTTTCTCTGTTCTTCACCTGACTCGTCGTCGTCGTTCACTTTACCTTGTAAAATACTGTGCCTGTGGCTTTGTTTTCTAGAAACAGCCAACTTGTCAGGTCTTGGTACACTGCTTCAAATAATGAAGAAAGCTATTACGGCATTATTAGTGGAACTTTAGTGTGTGAAAATTGTTACAAACATTCTTGTTTGTCATGCTTTTGCAACCTTGCAGACTCAAGAAACTATCCTAGCCCTTAATCCCTACTTTATCAATGTTGAAACTGCCTCACCTCTATAATGTTGAGTCAGAACTTGATTCCAGACCTGAATAGCACCTGTGGTTCTTTATCTTCCTCAAGTTTCTTGACTTCATGTATTTTGGGTCCTTTTGTACTTTCTTCCAAACTGAATTTACAGTCTTTACGTAGCTACTTCCTGTTGACCATCTTTGCCCTCCCCCTAAATCAAACTTACCTGCTTCTACTAGAACACTCATTTGTGCACACCTGGAAGATAAAAGAAAGTAGTAAACTCTCGGGAATATACCAACATAGGTAATCTCCTTTGATTATTCCTCTTTTTGTTTAATCACCCTTCCCATAGACAAGCATTCCTCTTTCTCCTAATGTCCTACACTAGGTTCACTAGAGTAGGAACACAAAGTAGCTTAGAACTATTTATACGTGGAGAGGAATTTATATCCAGGAAATGGCTTCACACAGTGTTAGAAGTGGGCAAGTCCAAGTGTGACAGCCAGCCTCCCAAGTCCATGGGTCAGATGTTAGGGTGGAAGCATCTCCTGACTCAGCTGTGGGGACTGATGAACCTAAGATCAGCAGGAAGACCACAGGCTGGTGGCTGCAAAGGTGGATGAATCCAAGACCAGATGAATCCTGGTAGGCTGTTGACAGCTGTGATCAGCAGGCACAGTGGTTGGCCATTGGCTCTAGTCCAAAGAACTTGGTTGATGAGTCAGACCTATCAAAAAGCTTGGAAACTTTTCATAGCTTCTCTTTAAGTAGAAGCGCGGGCCACACCTGAGGAAACCTTTTAATTGCATCAGGGTTGTGACCCTGATATAAGGAGGTTGGACTCCAACCTTATCTACAAGGATTGCTTGGCTGCTCAACTCAGATCACATTATGGATTTGATTATATTATGTTGGGCCATATTACTGGGGATTACTAGGTCTTATCTGCCTAGCCACTGAGATTTCTGGCCCAGCCAAGTTGACACAAAACTAACCACACTCCTCTTCTGTTAATTTTCTCTTTTCTTCTATTATTTTTTTGACTCCAGCTGATCTGTTCCTCTTTTTTCTGTTCTCTTTTTCTTCTTTAGGCACTCCCTCCCCTCCACTGCTTCTCTGTGTTGGCTTGTTCTCAGGGACACTTCCTATCCTTTTCTGCTTCTAGCCACAGGTATTTGTAGGCTACCCCGCCCTCTACCATGTAGCAGCATTTTCATGGTATCATGTGCTTTTCCCCGTTTTTCTCAAATGGCAATGGTGGGATTGTCCTCAAATTCTATGAGCAACTTCCTTTCAGATTGCTTGAATGATAATTGGGACACTATTTGGGGTATAAGAAGAGTACATGATGTAAACAGGAAATTGAAAAGATTCAGTAAAAAAAAAATAAGATTTAAATTTCGCCACTGAGAGTTTAACCATGGCTGATATTTCTCCTGTAAGTTCATCTAGTCTTTGCTATATGTATATTTCCTATTAAGAATAGTAAGAGATGATGGATGCAGTAAGCCACTGCTCTCTCCAGATATGAGTGTTTTCTGGAATTTTTAAACATTACTGTGTAATAAAACTTAAAACAACTACATCCATGATTTTCTTCTATTTGAAAGCCCATGCTTTTAAACAATGTTTAGACCTCTAATTATTGATTTTTTTCCTCCTCAGTTTGTGTTCTTTACAAAAATAGTTCTGTGCCTATGACATTTAATTATGATTTTACTTTTATTCTGAAAGAAGGTTTATTAGATCTAAGGGTATGACTGCTTTGAAGATTGTCACTAGAAAGATCGGACCAATTTGTACTCCTCTCAGAGCTCTGAAACCACCCATTTCCTCAAATCCTAGGCGATACAAAATGCTTTCTTTAACAACAGCAACAACAGTTTGCCAAAAAAACAAAACAAAAAAGGATTCCTTTGGCTAAAGTTAACATCTTTGGGGCTACTCTAGAGTTGAAGACGTTCCCAACACGCTAGCCATTTAACGTTTTTTTAATTTAACTCTTTTATGGTGAATTATATGGAGTACGTTTACACTTTTATTTCTTTTGTGAATTGTCTATTTATGTCCTGTCTCTCTCAATGTTGGGGCTGCTTGTTCTTTTATTAGACCCTTAATGGAAAAGGTATCAAATGCATTGGCATGGGCAGCATTATTTTTTTCTATTTATAGTAATTTGAAAACTTCGGTCATCAAGGTGATGGCATCTATACTGCTTTTCTTTCTTTGCCTCCTCCACCCCCATGTGATTTTTCTCCTTCAGTTCTGCCAGTTTTATATTTGATGGATCTCTCTGTAAACAGTTTCTTATGGCATTAGAAAATGTTTGTGGTATTAGAAAATGCTTGTGTTCAACTCACTCCTGCCCTCTTCAAGAAAGCGGGCAGAAGACAAATTGTAGGTGTGTGTAGCTTTTTAACAGTTTCAGTGCTGATTTTTTAAAAACAAGTGTTAAATACGCAGACTCTGATTTTGCTTTAAAAATGATTGCAAAGAATGGTAGGTATTTGAGGAAGTATTGTTCAGAGTAAATTTGATAGCATTTTGTTTTTTAGCTTTGAAATACAATTTAAAATGTCACTGGTTAGACTTACCGACCAATCCTGCTCTATTCCCCACCCAGCATTTTTTTCTCCAAGTCACTAATGGCACCATTTTCCACAGTTACTTGTCTTTAGTTTTTTGGATAGTTGGGTTGGGAAATTTTTATGCCTAGAGGCAGATATTTACAGTTCTGATAGCTCTGCAGGAGAACTTTCTGGAAGTGAACTTGCTTGTGTCATGTAAATTCATGTGATCCAAATTTACACTCTTACCACCAGGAAGACAGTTCTTCCACTGTTCTATTTGTGGTTTCTGTGGTAGATTTTTACCCTTGCTAATTTAAGAAAGAAATACTTTCTTTTATTAGTACACTTTTAATAGTGCAGAGGTTAAACATTGGTCCATTTTAAAATCCATTTAAAGTAGTCATTGTAAGTAGGAAGAGCCAGTACTATTTCTTAGCGATGTACTACTAAATCTGTTTGGCATCTTTTTAGGTGCACTGGAGAGCAGACCTTTCTAGAGTGTTGTAGAATTCCAAGTAGTACCAAAGCAGCTTTGCAATTGTGGCACCATAAGACTTGTACAACCCCTCATGAGAAAGTAGACTCACACCCTGGAAGTCCTGGGAGGATATGGGAACAGCTAAAGATCACTTCACAGAAGATGTAGAAATTAACCGTGGTTTTTAAAAGACGGGGAGATTTGAATAAGAAGACACGCTCTTTATTTATGTTTGGCTCCCCTTTTTAAGATCATCCATCTCACATACATTAATGCGGCTTCAAGGAGCTCTCATGGCACAGTGGTTACATGTTGGGCTGTTAGCCACAAGGCTAGCAACTCAGAACTGCCAGCTGCTTCATGGGAGAAAGATGAGACTTTGTACGCCCATAAAAAGTTACATGATGGTCTCTGAAACCCACCGCAGCAGTTCTACCTTGTCCTGGAGGGTCGTTTAGAGTCCGAGTTGAGGTTCTGAGTGGGGTCGTGACTTGCTGTTTATACTCCCTGTGTCATAGGCACCATAACAAGTCATTACATAGAGAAACCTGTGCACTCATTTAAATGTTGGTTTAACTTTCTGGTTGTGCTAATATAAATTCTCTTTTAATGACATCTGATTTCTGGTTTGTTTGGTAGCAAGTGGTATTAAGCTCTTGCCAACCTGTGTTTTATAGTTACTGGGTGTAGCGTTGTGGGGTCAAGGAGTCTGTTTGGGGGGGGGGGGCATCCCTGCCCTCTGGTGGTCGTGGAAGCTACCCAGGACTGCTCCTGAGAGCTGCCACTGGATTTGAACTGCTAAGCCTGCAGGCCGCTTACTCCACTGGGGCTCAGCCCTCGGAATCTATTTTTAAATAGATTCTAGAAAGCTAACCTTTGCAGAGCTAGTTTATTTTGTTTTGTTTGGGGGGGGGGGCGGTCCATCACTGCCCTCTGGTGGGAGTAGGAGGCCCAGCCCTGGTCCTGGAGAGCTACTGCTGGAATTGAACCACCAACCCAGTGGGCTGTAGTCCCTGCAGAGCTAGTTGTAAACACCTTTTTTTTGTAATTAGAAATTGATTATATTAAGATTATTAAATTTCTTGATGTTCACTTTTATGTTTCACTGTAATATTTTTCTAATGTTAGTAATAAAATTGAGGAAAAGGCCATAGTTTAACTTTTGAATTATGCTGTTTTCCAGTGTAAAAGCGAAGCCCTTCCAGGACCGATCAGAATAAGCTGTGGCTGTGTCATTAGTTTGCTCTCCTCCCTCCTTCTCCTCCATCCCCAGAGGAGAAAACAAGCACTCCACAGTGGAGTGCAGGTTTTGAAGGGCCAGAGACCCAAATTTAAGCCCTGGTGGCGTAGTGATTATATGTTGAGCAGCTAATCCCACTGTCAACAGTTCAAAAACGCCAGCTGCTCTGCAGGAGAAAGAGGAGGTGGTCCACTGCTGCATAGAGTTGTCTCAGAAGCTCAGCAGGGCGATTCTGCGCTGTCCTATGATCGGTGTAAGTCGGAGTTGACTCGATGGCAGTGAGGGAATCAAATGGGAATAATCACTACTGGCCTCAACTCTGTTGCCGTTTTCTATTTTCGATCTTTGCCTATGTTATTTTCCTTCTAAATTACTTTTCGAAGGTGTATGTCTTTAGACCTTTTCTTAGTGAAATCCTACCCGTTTTGAGAGAGCCAGTCCAAGCTTTCCACTTTTGGCCTAAGCTCTTCTCCAATTTCAATTCCCGCCACACACTGGCACATTCTTAGGATGGTAAAGGGAGCAGAGCTACAGCAGGCTCGGGATCTAGAAGTCAGTGTAGTAGTGTCTGCCGACCCGGTGCTGTCCGGCTTTCCCCTCAGTGCCCTGTGGGCAGCTCTGAAGGCGTCTGTACACCGGCTCGGTGTATTTCAAGGGCCAGCTAGGGCAGTGTCATAGCGACACCTTCATTTACCCTGGGCTGTGAGACTGAGGCAGGGGTGAAGAGCTGATGGCTCACATCAGCTGAGTTTTCACAGGCTCACAGAATTTGGTTTTTATTTCTAATGTTTCTGCATCACTTGTTACTGCAAGTAATAGGTGTTCAACCAGTACTGGTTGGGGTGAGAAATAAATAGGCTTAGTTGCCTGATGCTGCAGACACCCTGGCTGACTGCTTGGCTGCTAACCTACAGGGCTGCAGATTGAACCCACCAACTGGCCCCAGACGAGAGATGCGGCCCCCTGCTTTCATGAAGATGTACAACCTTGGATGCCCTCTGGGGACAGTTTCCCTCTATCTCGTGTAGGATTTCTGGGAGTTAGAATCTACTTGTGGACACTGGATTTAGTTTTTTCCCTTTAGATTGTTATCAAACAATAACAAACAGCCCCTAAATCTTAGGAGCTTTTAACAGCCTAAACTCTCTAACTGACTTGCCTGTCCTGATGGGTCGCTCTTGTTTACTGCCTGCACGTTCAGGGGACTCTGCTTTGTTGGCAGTGGTCTGTGGGGCAAGGGAAATGGTGGGTTGCCTGCTGACTTTCCATTCTCTCCCTAGAAGCCCCCTTGCACCACCACCACCACCACCACCACCACAGGTCATGAGGCAGGATGTCTGTTAAGAGGAGCCATTTTGGGTTTTTGTGAATTTTAGCTGTGGCAGGCTGGTTACACTTGTAAAACATGATGAATTTTTCTTATTTCCACTTTGTGTGACAGAGCCATGGGGCTTGTTCACTTCATTTTCCTATATCACTAGCCACTATGAATGTCTACCTTTTCCTATTTTTTTCAAACTGTTACAGTTGGCTACATAACAGGTAACCTGCAATAACCCATGCTGTAAAACTCGGCTTTCAACTGAAGCTCAAGTGGGCCCAAGTGTTCAACTCCCACTTTTAACAGACCTTTCATGATGCTGACGGAGCTCTGGTGGCACTGTCACCTGGCTGAGATTGGACCTTGACTGCAGGGCCAGCTGTTGAAACCCACTAGCAGCTCCTTGGGAAGAGATGAGGCTGTGTGAGCCCATAAAGATTTGCAATGTCTCAGAAGCTGGACGGGTCACTATGAGTTGGAATCAACTCCATGACTGTGGGATGAGTTGGTGATGCTGACTGATGAGACTGGCCTGCCCCTCAGGCCTTGGGCTGGGAGACAAGGTCTGCAGTGCTGTGGTCACCAGTGGTCTTTTGAGGAGCCGGAACAGGATGTAAGACATGCCTGATTCTCCCCAGTTTCTTTGCATGGGGCCTCGGCGGATCTCCCAAGTAATATGCTTCTTACATACCGCCTATCTGTCTTTGCAGTTAGTGCTGTTTGCTTTCTTTACCAAGTGTGAAATTGTGCCCAAAGTCATACCATAGGAAAAACCCAGGAAATGTAATTTCATATCCTGTATTGAGAACCTGCCCTGATGCTTCTGTCCCTCGACATTGAGGGGCCTGATGCTTCCTAACACTCTGAGTCTCAGACTATATGCATCGACATAAGCCTTCTGTATACATGTTCACTCCCACTGAAGGCTTTGTGATCCACAAGCAAAAGAAAGCAAGAGTCCCCTTTTTATAGGTGTGTACAGGGAAAAGAGGTGGCTTCTTCATTTTTCTGCTCCAACTATCCCCAAAGCAATGAGCCATTGCTTTGGCTACGTAATGCTGGCCCAAACCCTCAGTGCAGGGGGTGGGGGGAAACTGAAGGGCAGGGTCGACATAGCCCTGCCTTGCCCTTTTCAGGCAGAGGGGCCAGCTCACTCTCATCAACCAGCCTGCCTCATCTCCCCACGTCTTTACCCTGGGGAATGACTCCCGCCTCAGGTCTTACCTTGAAGTGCAAACTGCATAATATATCGAAAGGAAGTTAGCCATAAGCCAGTTACATATCACATGAGTTCGTGAGCGACATCTGTATTATGCTGGACTAGGCTTGCTGTAAGTGTGAGCATGGTTGTCGATTGGAGTATAAGGTTTCCCTTTTGGGGGCCAGCTTTTCTCAGAGTTGTGATTCTTCATTTCCTCTGCCTTGTTTTCGTTCTGCTGAAGTAACATAAGCCTTGTAAGCTTGGACTTTGCAGCACTTAGGTCACTGAGCTTATTAATGTGTTGGTTTTGTCTGCTTGTCACCCTGTCCCCATCTCTCCCTGCTTTTCAGCTGAGGACCAGGAAAAGATGGAAAAGTAAGGCACCATCCTCTTTAATGCACACCACTATTACACGCTTATTGCAGATGTTGTACCCAAACTGCCGTAGCATTGTACAGCTGGGTTAGCAGAAGGAGCACGTGGCAAGCTCTCCACCCTCCCTGCCGCTGAGGCCATTCCAGCTCAGAGCAACCTTGTCACAGGCTCTCAGCCTGCGCAGCCCATGTACGTGTCGTGGATGAGTGTCTGCTGGTAACTAGCCTGGTTTGTTAGAAGTGGGGGGAGGAGTTGGTTTGGAGAGTACTTTGGTTTTGGAGTTAGGGCTCCCATTTTAAATGAGCTGAAGTTAATGTTCAATTATTTTGTATCCAAACAAAGGAAAATGCCTTAAATTTGCATATTGAGCACCTCTCAGCTTTAAATGTAAGGGAGTTCCTGTACGTGGCATTCCATCTTTGCAGGTCCTTCAAATGGTGCCTTTGTGGAACCACTTAATGGTGAGACTTCCTCATAACTCTCCTTTGACTCTTATTTTGGGGGGCGGGGGCATCACTGCCCTCTGGTGGGAGTGGGAGGCCCAGCCTTGCTCCTGGAGAACTGCGGCTGGATTTGAATCACCAAGCTAGTGGGCCACAGTCCCACACTCAACCACTACACTCAACCACTATGCCACCAGGGCTCAGCCCTCCTTTGACTTTTTTTTTTTTTTTTTTTGTGGCATCACTGCGCTCTGGTGGTGGGAGTAGGAGGCCTAGTCTTTGCCCCCGTGGAGCCGCTGCCAGAATTGAACCTCCATCCCAGTGTGCGCACAACCACTACCACTACGCCAGCCACCTGGGCTCAGCCCCCTCCTTTAACTCTTTAAGGAGTTGAATTGCCCCCAATTACCAGATTTGCCTGATAATCGACCTATTGTGGAATGTGAAGCATAGCTGCAGGTATCATGGCATTCTGTTGTACACCTTTACTAAGGATAAAATCTAGAGCCTTCCACAGAGTGCATAGGGACCCGCCCTGTCTGGCCTAACCTGAGCTTTTGACCTTTTTTCCAACCGACAGCTCGCCAAGGCACTGACGCCGTGCATGCGTCATTGTTTCTTCCCTCTACCTTAGTTCCCACTCTGGATTGGGGCTGGCAGGCTTTCCCCTCAGCTCTTCAAACTTGCAGTCCCAGTGTAAAGGCCCTGTGCTCTTCCTTGAAGCCTGTGAGCTTTTTGCTACAAGTGGTTTCTCCCTCCTGGCAGTTCACTGTGTGTTATCGTCAAGGGTAAGACTGATGTCTGTCAGTCATGTTTACGAAGCCTGTGTGACTGGAGTACATCTCTGGCAAGGAGGCTGTAAACGGGTTTTTACTCTGCAGTTCCCTCTCCGACCTGTGTATCTTATGATGAAAACATCTGGTCTGCCCTTCAGTATCTTGAAAAGAATCAACATATAAAGTGTTTTCCTGCCTGTAGTTTAGAAACATCTAAATAACATGCTGCCATTTGTGAAGGTAGAAAATAATAGGAGGGGAAGTGGGAAGGGAGGTGGAATATGGAGAGCTGATGCTGGGGGCCTAAGGAGGAGGATGTGGTCTGCATACAATTGATGTATGTATTGATCATGATGGAGTTGTATGAGCCCCCAGTAAAATGATTTATAGATATATAAACTACCTGGTGGAATAAATGTTGTAGGCAAAAGGCCTTTCGTCCAGGGAGTGGCATAAGGTGACTTAATGAAGGTTGACACATCCTTACACCTATATGTGGACATGTAATGTGATGGCTGCCGCAGCAGGTGTATTTATCAAAATGATACTTGATTCCTGCTAAAGATGAGGAACGAGAAACAACAACCCCCAAACAAACCCACAACTGTAATCTGTAGTTGATTCTTATAGTGGGTTCATTCTCAGAAATTTTAGCACATATTAAAACCATGGTGTTTCATCGTTGTGCTACCCTCCCCTCTCTTTTCACATTTTTTGTCCTTCAAGTTTTCATCTATTCCAAGGCTATTTAAAAAATGTAGCTCGACCATGGGAACCTTCTCTTTCCTTGTGTCTGACTGTTGTGTATATTAGATGACAACTTTTGTCCCTACCTGCTACATGCCATGATCACCTCTGTTCATCAGTATGTTTCCAGAATGTGCTCTAGAGTCATTGCCATGCCTGTTAAGAAGACACTACTTCAGCGGATAAACAAATAATTTTTTAGTCTGAATCTCCAGATTGATACAGGCTGGTACTGCGCTGTCACTGAACACAGGACCATTTGGCCAGATGATTGTTGGGATTGAAATAGAAAAACATGGTTAGGAATTGGTGCGAACCACAAGGTCAGCAATTCAAAACTCCCAGCGGCTCGCCAGCAGGAAGATGAGGCCGTATGTTCCCATTTAGAGCTACAGTCATGGAAACCCATGGGGGAGTTCTGCTCAGCCCTCTAGAGTGGCTATGAGTCCGAGTTTGACCCAGTGGCAGTGAGTTTTGTTTTTGGTTTATGAAGTGCAGTTTGTCTAAATGCTTTAAAATTACCTTTCTACCACGATTGCTTAGAAGAATCACTGGTTTATGGAAAACAAGTGTCTTACAGAGTTAAAAAAAACAAAACAACAAAAACATCTGATTTTTGGAAGACCCAAGTCCTCTCCACCCTCAGACCTAGGAGTCTCAGCCCCTTCCTTCCTCCTTCTGAACTCAGGAATCCTGCCTTTTACCTCCTCTTTCCTCAGATCCATGAGTCATGCCCCAGTCTCCAGCTTTTCTTTATACGTGTATGTAAAAAATATGAAAACAACAATATGTGTATCTACATACACATCGGTAAATATAATGAAAGCATAATTTCATATATATATTTGGTCATTTGCATGCATTTGGGTTGTATGTTTGAAACAATTTCAAACTAATAAACTTCTTGTAGCTAGCCATGCAATCTTTTAGATAACCTCTAGATTAGAGATGATGTTTAATCCTTTGACTTACCAAAGGCTTTATTTAAGCACCAAATTCACTGAAAATATTTAGGAGACAGGTCATACCGTGTCAGTGGAGAAGAGTTAAGACAAGTTCAAGTTAACATGATTGAAGCCCTTGACCCTGAGTTGATTGTAGTCTGTTTTGTGAGTATGAAGCAGCCTGTGTGCAATTGGTATGCAGTGTCATGATGTGGACGTCCTATCTCTTCATGGGCAATTCCCTCCACCATTTTAATATATGAAGTGAAATAGGGCAAGTATTTGAGCTAAAGCGGGACATTTGGTAATATTGGAGACCTCCGGAAAACCTGATGTTTGTAGAAATCATTCAACTCGTGGAATCCCTCGTGTACTGGCTGCCTGCATCATCACTTTGTACACTTAGCTAAACACTCTCAGGAAAAGCTAAAAAGGATGGAAAAGAACGTGGGCTCTGGGATTGTATTTTTTGTTTGCTTGAGCTGGTCTCAGAAGAAAGTACCTATAAAGGGGTGCACTTAAAGAAGACCCCCCCTCCCCCCAATCGAAGAAGGTCATGTGAAATGAACAAGTAAGAGAGTGGACCAAGCTCTCTCGTGTCTTCATTTCTGAGATGACATAAAGGCATAACAGTTGTGCCAAACAAGGCTGCAGCCGAGTGCAGCCTATTAGCTGCATAAGTGTGCTCACTGCGTGCCCAAAGACAATGTCATTAAGAAGCTTCTGATCAGACACAGTGGAGGCTGTAGCCATCAGAGACATTTCAAAACAAATGTCTTCGATGCATATGTGCTTCCCGAGCTGTACGTGAAGCTCCAGGATTGTGTTAGTTGTACCATTCACAGCAAGGAGTTCACGGTCCCATAAATCCCTGAAGGACTGAAGCCCCCACCTCGATTCAGACCTGCAGATAAGATGTTGCCCTATGACCACCTTCAAAGTCTATGTCAAGATTCGAAGTTGAAGAAAAACCTGAAAGGAAATAAATTGGAAAATGGTTCTTAAAAAAAAAAAGTTTACCAAGTGTTGTGATTCGTGCAAATGCCAGCATAGATTGAAGTTGGTTGTTGTTGTCTTAGGACCATTGTTAAATGTTCTGAACACTGGTTTTCATAAGGTGGCTTAACTCTGGAGGGAACCCTCAAGTCTTCGTGGGGTACGAATTGAACTGCCAGTCTCAAGGTCAGCGGTGTGCAACCATCAGCCCCTCTGCAGGAAAAAGACAAGGCCGGTGCTGCGTGCAGCCCCCCGCCCCACAGGGGCACTGTGACTGTCATGTACAGTTACCACGGGTCAGAATTGATGCCAGGACAGGGAGCCTGGAGTGTGCTTCAGTTGAACTCTGAATGGAGACAGTCTTTTTTACTGTAAGCTGGATTACAGCAAGGGAAAAATTTAATTCTATAATGAAAAACAAAATATGGGTTGAGTTAAATATCTGTAGGAAACATAAAATAAGCATGCAGAGCATCTGAATGACAGCATGCCTAAACAAGGATCAATGCATATTAAATTCCTTAGTCTGAAAACAGCCTTTTTTTGGGAGGGGGGGCATTACTGCCCTCTGGTGGAAGCTACCCAGCGCTGCTCCTGAGAGCCGCCGCTGGATTTGAACCGCCACACCCGTGGGCCACAGTCCCATGCTCAACCACTTACACCACCGGGGCTCAGCCCCTGAAAACAGTCTGAATACTCTTTTCTTTCATAAATTTGGAATGATTTGAAAAATTAACTCATCTTGTAAAAGATAACTCTCCAACCCGAGAAATACAATAGAAAAGAAAGCGAACACTGAGAAATGAAGTCTACTATGGGTCCAATAGAAGATTTGGGGAAAGCAAAAGACAGACAGAGCCACAGAATGTGAGGTCACACCTGGATTCACCCCCACCCCCACCCAAGGAAATTTGGATCTGCAGATATACTCACTACTCCCCGATGACTGAGAAACTGAAAAGTGAGGCTGGAGCTTTTAAGTAACTGATTTAGTCTTTTTATATATATAGCTGTCATTTTATTGGGGGCTTATACAACTCATCACTAGTCTTCAGAATAGACCATGTTTGCTGCCCGAAGTTAGAACCTAAAATATAAAAAAAATAGTTTGGTACCTAGGGAACACTTTACTGCAAAACTTACTTTTGCAAGAATACCATTATTAAATTCTGGAAAAATGGAAGAGAGATCCTGAAGAAAGAAACATTATTTTAGACAAGATAGTTGAGACATCAGGGCAATGCATCTTTACCAATTCAGTTAGAAGGATTTTTTCTGAGACTTTCCATGGTTTATTTCTAGTTCCTGTGAGGTGGTGATAGTACTGGCAGCCTTACGAAAGGCCTTTAAGCACACCAAACAGCCATAGTGTAGTAACGACATTTGCATCAGGGTCTTTCTGAGGTGTCACCAGATGACTCTCATACATGCTATTTACTTGCAGGATGGGTGTTGACTGTGAATTAGTTAAGTTGAATTTAATAAATATCGCACCTCGGTAAGGACAGATTTCATGTATATACATATAAAATGGATGTATACTTCCTTTGAATTGCTTCTGTAAATCTCATCTAGCTAATCATTGCCAGAGTTTGAAAAACCTAACAACTGAATACATTGCTTCTTTGTCTTTCTTCAGCTTGTTATTAGAAGAGTGATGGCATAAATAAGGATTTGACGTAATATAAATGACATTCTTATTAATAATGGAATCTTTTGGATGTGCTCGGAATGCTATATGGTGAATTCTTTCCCTAGGACTTGGGTTTTGGTGTACTTGATTAGTACTGTAAATGCTTAATAACTGTCACTATATTGATTTCCTGTAGTTTTGTGTCCCGTTTCATCTGATGATATTCTGTGTAAAATCTCTTGGCGAATTGGTGTTTCTGCTTCAACATTTACAGTGCTATTTGGAATCTTAATGTGCAAGTTGGAAATTAGGTCATTGTGAGGGATCATAAATGTTTAAAACAATAATAGTTATTGTCTATAACACTAGCATGTAAGTATAAAATATCTGGATTTGTGCTTTTAAAATTAAGCATGTTTGAAGTAAGATTATGAAAAAAATCATTTTGCTTTAGCAACACTAATACTGCCATGTAATTGTGGCAGCTGGTAAAAGTGACCTTAACTCCTGGGCAATAGTAAGGGGAATTGTAAGAGGCATTTTCGTACTCTTTCATTCCCCCTCTTGATTATTTGATTAAATAATTAAATTAACTTATATATTTGGGTAAAGGTGTAGGGTCAGTGATTTTTAGGCTTTTTAAAAAATGTAAAGATATTTCACCTTCCATATTGTCTTTGCACCGCCTTTTCCTGATAGATTTCTGTTTTGATTTTCTGCTGACAGGTCACATTTAGAGCAGGCAAAACATAAGGGACCTAGCCCTGCTGAGAGTAGAGAATGTAGTGCTAATGCTAAGGCACCCAAAGGGCAGTCTGATTCCACTTCTGAACTGTCAAGGGGACGCCTTTCTCCAAGGTAAATCTTCACATTGTTCTTATGTTCAAGGCAGAATTCGTTGCATTGGCATCCTTGCATATCATCGTAAAAGCTGGCCAGATTGTCCCCAATGCTATGATACATATTGTTCTTAATCTCTGAGGGGAACTCTGAGGATTAGTAGTCCAGCACCTTGTCCGCTATGCCTTCCACAGGGGATGTTTGTTTTTTCTTAGAGAACTGTGAGGTCGGTCCCCACTTTACTTAGCAAACCACAATCAGCCTTTAAAATGCTAAGTTACCCTCCATTTTCCATAGTTTTTCTAGTTGGAGCCATAGTTTGGGGCAACAGTTTTCTTCCAGTCCAATTGGGAGGAGTCTTGGGAGGTAAAAGGAAGTTCAGATTTGGCAGCGGGCTGATAATAAAATAGCATTTCTAGCCTTCTTTTTGAAAGTACTCATTTTGTACTTTCTGTGTTTGAGAGCCTTGATATTTCACACTCTGCTGGTTCTGAACCACTAAGTATTCTTTTTCTTAACACCCTCAGCCCTTGCTTTGTCAGTGGGTATGCTCTCAATCTCTGAGCTAAAGAGCCTTATCTTCTAGTTCAATCCTTGACCACCCTGGGTCACACCTGCTATTTCCCCTCACATTTTAAATAGCTTGAAGGGTCCGAGTTTGTCAAATATGGGACTTACTGGGAAGATTCTTGGGTTGTTTTTTTAAAGCACTTAAATCCTGAGACTTAAGAAGTTCATAGGTAAACATTGAATGCGGAGAGGAGCGATGGTGCTAACTCTTCTCTTCTCTAACCTCTTAGCAGCTGCAGTTCATCCTCTGCTGTCATAGTTCCACCACCTGCAGACCCAGACAGAGCCAATACTTCAGAACGGCCCAAAACGGGGCAGGTGCCTAAGAAGGACAATTCTCGAGGAGTGAAACGCAGCGCGAGTCCAGATTACAACAGGACCAGTTCTCCGAGCTCTGCAAAAAAACCCAAAGCGCTGCAGCACACTGACTCTCCCACAGACACGAAGAAGCCACATAGCAAGTCCAAGAAGAGACATTTAGACCAGGAGCCATCGCTGAAATCTGCACAGGCACCATCCACCAGCAAGGCTCACCCCCGGAAGAGCGGGGCTGCTGGGAGTTCACGGAGTCAGAAAAGGAAGCGGTCAGAGACTTCTTGTATAAAGAGTGGTTCTGTGTCGGAGTCCACTGGTGCCGAAGAGAGAGCTGTAAAACCACCCACCAAGCTGGCTTCAAAATCAGCCGCCTCAGCCAAAGCTGGGTGTAGCACCGTCGCCGAGTCTTCTTCCACCGCCTCGACTTCCTCCTCATCTTCAGCTGTCGCCTCGGCCTCTTCCACGGCGCCACCAGGTGCCCGGGTGAAACAAGGAAAAGACCAGAATAAAGCCAGGCGTTCCCGCTCCGCATCCAGCCCCAGTCCCAGAAGAAGTAGCAGGGAAAAGGAGCAGAGTAAAACTGGTGGCTCTTCAAAGTTTGATTGGGCTGCTCGTTTCAGCCCGAAAGTCAGCCTTCCTAAAACAAAACTGTCTCTTCCAGGGCCGTCTAAGTCCGAGACCTCGAAACCTGGACCTTCTGGACTACAGGCCAAATTAGCAAGTAAGTGCGGCCCGGCCGGCCCCCTCGTGTCTTTTATTTTTAATTCAAGAGTATCAATCATGGTTTGTGAAAGCATGAATGCACTTTAAAAGTAGCGTAGGGCTGAGCCCCGGTGGTGTAGTGGTTGTGCGCTGGACTGCGGCCCACTGGGATGGAGGTTCAATTCCAGCTCACAGGAGCAAAGGCTGCGCCCCCTACTCCCACCACCTGAGGGCAGTGATGCCTTTAAAAAAAAAAAGTAGCGTATATTTTTTTCATTCTAAGGCTATCTTAAATAAATGGACCACTACATTTGGCATCTGTACATACACATCCATGGTCATTGGCACCCCTGTAACTGTCGGGAAGGCTAACAGCAAGGTCAGCTCCTGAAGCGCACTAGCTGCTCTGCAGGAGAAAGATGGCGCATTCTCCTGTTCAAATGTATAGTCTGGGGAAGCTTAGAGGAGCAGCTGTTTCTCATAGGATGGCTACACGATTGTACAGAATCTACTTGACAGAAAGCTTAAGGGTTTGTTTTGGGGGTGGTGGTGATCATAGTTTCTGGGAGATACAAGGAATCCTGTCTGAGAACATCATCATTATTATTACTAAAAATCCTTATGCTTGAGTGTGTCTATGATTCTTTGAAAGGAGTAGGTGAAACCATCAACCATGACATGGGAGAAAAACGGGGTTTTCTACTCAGACATAATAAAGTTGGCAGACTTGGAAACCCACAGATGCAGTTCTGCCCTATTCCATAAGGTCACATGAGTTGGAATGCCCTCAATGGCTGTGAATACGTTTCTTGAGAGACCCTGGCTGTGTGATAGGTGGGTTACGTGTTGGACCACAAGGATAGCAACTGAAACCCACCAGCCATTCCTTGGGAGAAAGATGAGGCTGTTTGCTCCCTTAAAGAGGTACAGTTCTGGAAACCCAGAGGGGCCATCCTACTCTTTCACAGGCCCCTAGGCATTGTAATTGACTAGGCGGCCGTGGTTTTTCAATTTAAGTTCTCTCATACAAAGCCATCATTCTTCACATGTCATACTTTATGGCCTTGCCTACTATGGGTGAATGCTCAGTGGGAGCTTACAGTGAAGCAGAAAGAACTGATGGTAGTGAAGAACAAAACTTGATGGGAGAAATGGGTGCTGACTGCAATCTCAGCACCCTGTCGAACAGCTTAGGGCACAAGCTTCCCTCACTGTCATCAAATAATCCACCATGATGCCAACGGGTTCCCTCCCCCACTTCCTCCTTTTCATTTAAAAGCCACTCAGACCACCCTTACATTAAAAAAAGAATCACTAACTTTTAATGTTTAATCTGAAAGCCTCTTGACTTTTCTGCTTCAGAGTTCTCATCATAGATTCAGATTTCACACGTCTAAGACATGGTTCGGACAAACTTTGGCTCACAAGCTGTAGGCAGTTTTCTGGGTACATATTGTGGCTCTGAAGTAACATTGAAACATTTTAAAGCATATTACTCTGATGATGACGATTTCATTTGCTTGCAAAAATGTTTTTATGGCTTCCGAATAATTTTTAAATTGTTGCGAGGGACAGTATTGGCTCTACCATCTCAAAAGTTTGATAACCCATGGTCTAGAACTTTCTCTTGGTGCAGGTGGCTGGAGTTGTAGTATGACGTTGACTTTAGGATTTGTTAGCTTCATGTGGTGGAACCATATAAATCTATGTGGATTATTCAACGTTAGCTAAACTGACAAGGATCCCACTTTTCAGGCAAATGATGCACTTGTTCCTGAGATTTTGCGAAGGGTGGGACACTCGGTGTGCAGTGTCTCCTATCTGAGGAAAATAAAGTGCTAGCTGACCCTAAACAAGTCCTGGTGGCATCGTGAGTTTTGAGTTGGGCTGCTCAAAGGCAAGGTCAGTGGTTTGAACCCACCAGCGCTCAGCAGGTGAAGGATGAGGCTGCCTGCTCCTGCAAGAGTAGTCTCAGAAGCAGAAGGAAGGAGCAGTGCTGTCCTAGAGGGCTGCTGTGAGTTGGGAGCCAACTACATGTTAGTGAACAGTAAACCTGAATAAAATCTTAATTTCAACCTATACCACAGGGCAAACTTGTCTTACTGGTATTTTAAGTAAACAGTCCATCTTTCTTAAATCTTTCCTGTTTGGAAGTAGCCATTGGTAAGTCTGTCCTGGACAATCCACCATCCCTTTGTTCTGCCAAGGTTTTCTTGACACTTGGATTTATTTATGAGGTCAGCTTTCCCACCTCCACCATGCCTTCTTACATGTTCTTGCAGCAGAATGGGGCTCTCTTGCCAGACCTTTGTGCATCTCCTTTGGAGTCGCCTCTGTGTTAGCGGGTCCATCAGTCATCCTTGCAAATCTTCTCTCCTGACTCTTCTTTCTCAGGAGCCAGGCAAGGTGATAGGTTGGGCTTGAGTACCAGGTGTTGACTCCTGAGAGAGGAGTTTTCTTTTTTTATAGGTCCCTGCTGCTACTGCTGCTGTGTTTTTAGTGAGCGCTCCACAGCACCACTGGCTACTCAGGGGAGCTCTCATCAGAGGCCCTGGGAGTAGCACCCAAGCCGAGACATTAGCCAGTGCATGCTACACCTGCTCCCAGGCTGACCTCGTGTCTGAAGGCATTTCACAGTTACTTTGCTCCCTTCACAAAATTGCCATGTGTGCCCTTGTCTCTAATACACAGGTCCATTTTCCACTGCCACTACTTTAGTTCTAAGAAGCTGTTGAAACAAGAAAAATTATCTGATCTATGAGGGTGCAAGTTTTGTAGGTAAGCACTTGCATTTAAGTTTTAAAATATGGTGCTTTCCTATAGCTACCTTAGTACAAGCATTGGACAGCTGTTGACCCAACTTTCAGCAGCTTAAACCGACCACCTGCGCCCAGGGAGAGAGATGGGACACAGTGCCCATGGAAGCAAAGATTTACACCCTTGGAAACTTTAAGGCAGTGGTTCTCAACCTTTCAACCCTTTAATACAGTTCTTCATGTTGTGGTGACTCCGTAATATGGGCAGATCTGCTTGGAAACAGATAGAGGATCGGTGTCTCTGTTCCTAAGACCATCGGAAATAACGTCTCAGGCGACCGCAGTGTAAGGGGTTGTACGACCCCAAAGCGATCACAACCCACAGGTGGAGAGCCACTGCTTTTAGGGGGCAGCTCTGCATCGTTTCATAGGGTCTCTGAGGCAGAATTGACTCTGGCAATGGGTTTGGCTTTACAGTTTACCAAGTTACCAAACAGTTATTTTGAAGGGTGCAGTCACTAGCTTGAGTGACACGTCTCTGGAAATGGAGTAAATTGGGTTTCAATGTCCTGGCCAGTGTGACTTCCTCAATGTCTTTTAGACTCTTGCCCTCACTGGCTCTCTGCTTTACTGGCAGTTGTGGTGCAGTTGAGCTATGTGGTGATAAGACCTGAAGGGAGGTGACCTCTACTGGTAGTGTTCGTTTGTTCGTTCGTTCGTTCGTTCATTCATTCATTCATTCATTCATTCATTCATTCATTCATTCATTGTGTCTGTGGCACATAAGGGCTGCTGTCTGTCGGAACCAACTCATAGCACCTAAAAGTAACAAAATAACTACCCTGAATCTGGAATTCAATATTTTTTGGTTTGTTTTGCTTCCCCTTAAATGAGTGAACATTTTAAAATGAAATATTGGAAGCAAATATTTAATGTGCCTGCAACTGTTCAGAATGCATGAATCTTGTTCCTTCCCTATCCCACTCAGGGAGGCCAGGACAGTGGTCAAGTGACCTGTCCAAGGTCACAGGAGTCCAGCCCTGGGATCTGATTGCAGAGACCATTCTGCAGACCAGGGCCCACTAGCCAGTAGATGGGGAAGTGCTTCATTTGCAAAGACCTTTTGAACTCACATGGGGCAGGGTCAGTTGTAGTTCAATATGAACCTTTAGGGCAGAGTTTGTGTAAAAAGTAGCGCTGCAATCAAGTTGGCAGTGCTGGTAGTTTTACTTAGGGATGCAGAAACTTATGGTAACCTCTGAGTTTCAACTGGCAGCCTTTGAGAGAACACCCCCACCCCCACCCCCATGAAGCTAAGAGCCCAAGATGAAGAAGCCTGCATCTGCTGGCTATGGGAAAAGCTTGTTAAACTTTTTCTGCCAATTGATCATAATCACCACTGGAGGGACAAAGAAGATGTGAGAAGATGAGGATAAATGGTGCTTAGAACACTGGAACTGCCATCAAAGTGAATGGAGCCCCATGCACGTGTGGAGCATTTTAAGGTAGAAAAGAATCTGGAGAACATTCCGAGTGGCCTTTCAAAGTTAAAAGACGAGCCACCAAACCAGTCCTTGGAAGTCAACTTACTTGGAAAACACGTATGTGAAAGTAACCTTGTGTGATTGGAAGCCTTATCTAAATCACGACCATGTGAAGATGGTATAGCCTTCCATTTAAATAGCTTGCCTATGCCTCAAGGATTCGATTGTTGTTTGCTTACATTCATCAGGTAGAATTACGCAGTGAAAAGTTGAGAGGTAGATTTCTGATTATTTAAGGGTGGATAGTGGGCGTTTTATCTAAAAACTTTTATGGTTCTTTGGGGAGCTTGCCAAATAGAGTAGATTTCTCCTCTCCCCCAACCAACCCCCCCCCCCCCAACTTCTATGTCCCTTTTTTTAATTCCAGCTTCTAAGATGCATCAATTCTCTTTCCTTAGGCAAAGGACTCTTGTTTTGTTTTGTTTTGTTTTGGGGGGGGGGGCATCACTGCTCTCCGGCGGCGGTGGGAATAGGAGGCCCAGCCCCACTGCTGGAATTGAACCTCCGCCCCAGTGGGCCGCAGTCCTGCTCACAGCCACTACACCACCAGGGCTCAGCCCGTGGCAAAGGACTCTTTTAAGATATGATTGGACAGTACAGCTTCATGTTAAAAAAGATGTTCTTTGGCTTTTGTTCTTGATTTCTGTTGAAATTGTTAGAGTAGTCATCTTCTAAATGGGTTAGTGAGAAAGCAGTCTCTGAGCAACCATTCCTCAAGAGGTTCAGGAGGTCCGGTAGCCTGAAGGTTACTGGGAGGTCTAGCTTTGCTCAGTGATTCACAGCTGTGTTTGCCGGAAGATGTTCTCTGTGGGCTGATTTGGCCATGGGTTAGGATTGAGGGCTGTATGAGAGTTAGAGCTGCTGCTTGCCAGCTGCATCTGCTCAAAATAGCTCTGGGCCAGAGGTCACGCTATCCCGGTTGGTAGCGATCTTGAGCATGCTCCAGAAAGGACAGTGCTAGTTTGTAATACACATTAGGAAATTGTCACAGCCATACACTGTTTATGTAACATATATGAAATCAGTAGACCAGTGGGTTGCTACAGGTGACTTTCAGAGAATTTTTATTTCTCATTATTAGTTTGGTTTTCACTTGAATTTTGTAAATCTGTGTTCCTTTTAATGTAAGCCGATTTTTAAGACATTTTGACGATTGCAAAGTAGGCACTTCCTGGGTAGTGGAAAGAGATGACAAAGAAGTGTAAGAAAGTTGCATAAGCAAATGTGAAGAAAACTTATGGTGCCTGGCTATTAAAAGATAGAGCGTCTGGGGTCTCTAAGGCTTGAAGATAAACATGTACTCATCTGGCTGAGAAGCAACAAAGTTCACATGAAGCACACCAGCCTGTGTGATCACAAGGTGTGAATGGGATCAGGTATCAGGCATCAAAGAACAAAAAATAATATTGTGAATGATGGGTAGTGTGGACTACATCTGTAGTCAACTGGACATCCTCCCTTACAGAAGAGTCGCAAGAGGAGACAAGCCAGTGAGGGTGCAGTGTAGCAACGATGAAACAAAACTTCCCACTAGTTCTTTAATGCTTCCTCCTCCCCACTATCATGATCCCAATTCTACCTTACAAATCCAGTTAGACCAGAGGTTGGGCACTGGTACAGATAGGAACTGGAAACATGGAAACCAGGACAGAGAAACCCCTCAGGACCAAGAGTGAGAGTTGTGATACCAGGAGGACAAGGGGAAGGTGTGGTAGAAAGGGGAAACCAATGACAATGATCTACATATAACTCCCACGCCGGGGGATGGACAACAGAAAAGTGGTTAAAGGGAGAAGTCAGACAGTGTAAGACATAACAGAATAATAATTTATAAATTAGCAAGGGTTCATGAGGGAGGGCATGGGGAAGGAGGGGCAAAAATGAGTTGCTAGCAAGGGCTCGAGTAGATGAAAGATGTTTTGAGAAAGATGGCTATAAATGTACAAATGTGCTTGACACGATGGATGGATGGATTCTGATGAGTTATGGACCACCGGTAAAATGATTTTAAAAAGAAAGAAACGTAAGGAAGTGGTTGATCAAACTCTAGGTCATTAATGGGCAAAATTTTGGTAAGGGGGAGAGGGCTAAGGATACAGACATGTCATTTCATCCCAATTCATACAAATTCTTGTGTGCGCCCTTCAGTGGCGTTGGTTCTGGGTGTCGGGTTGTGGCACCTTTCTCAGTATGCTTTTGAGGTGATTTCTCCAGCATAACACAGGTTTTTGATTCTGCATCTTCTCGGGAAAATGCCTCCCTCAGTTGTTGTGTTTGAGACCGCTGTTGCAGCCACTCTCAACCCATCTTCCCTTCTGAGAACCTGACTGGAACTCAACATGAAGCCTTCCCTGGGACCTAGTCCCTTTGGGTAACTTAACCAACTTGGCCACCTTGGTTCAAGAGCAGACTGGCTGTACTTCTTCCAAGACATATTTTTGTTGTTGCTGTTTTGGCAACGTAACACTATAATTTAAATATATCAGTTTTCTCTGGTCTTGTTAATTAACTTTATAGCTTTCACTTGCGTATGAGGCAATTGAAAACACCCTAACTTGAGCCAGGTGCAGAGTGCAGTCCTCAGAGTGACATCTTTGCTCCTTAACCCTGTAAGAGAATACAGTCCTCTAAGTGGACCTTCTTTTCTAATCAAGCTACACTGGTGTTTGCTTTACAGATATCTTGCCCTCGTTTGGGTTTTAAGGCTTAAAAGATTTGGGGTGGTGGTGGTGTTCATTCAGCTTTATTGGCTCCCAAAGTTTAGATCCCATGAGTTTTTGACATTCCATTCCATTTGTTTCTCCTTTAATCACGATTCGCTCATAGTATATTTGTGTTAATGTTTCAGTGGTGTTAACTAAATGTTGTCCAGTTTTGGTATCCTGCCCAATGAGGACACTGAAATTGTTCATAAAAGCAGTTAGTTAGCTATACTCTCAAGTTGTGCCTCTTAGCACATTAAAGACCAGATATTTTAAAATCAACAGGCACCCAAATCAATGTGAAGACGTGGGGAAGTAGTTGAGATCCAAAACCCATCTGCAAGTTGACACATTAAAGACCGGGTGAACTCTGGATCCGTCCCGCAATGTGTTAATTTCGAGCTATGCATCTTCCTCTGCTGTTCTTGGAGAGAGAAAAAACAACTCTTATCCTCTTGATGGTCCACTAGCAAGCTTTTAGGGCCCTGGGTGAACCCGGAGCTAGAACAGAAGCCAGTTAATTGGAATGTCCTGTAAAACCCCAAAATAGCTGAATCAAGGAAACAAATCTCATGAAGTGTTTGGTTGTCTTGGGCAGTATCAACAGCTGTTCCTCTCCCCTTTGCCTTTGGTATAAATATATATCACACATGTACCAGCTCAGCCCCTTTCAGGTGTATAGCTTAGTGCATTAATCATGTTGTGCACCAATTTAATTGCAGAAGTTATTTATAGAACAAATTTAAAGGTATTATATTTCTAGTCTATTTGTAGATCTAGTCTACTCCCCATTATTTAAAGTGGACATCATGTGCGAATTATTAATAACATAGTCAGCAGTAACCACCAGCTTATTTCCATCTTGAGTTTCATACTCTTCTTCCTTGCTTGCAGTCTGTGGCCTTTATTAGAGCTAGACAAGAACCAGGGAGCTGCTGAGATCTGGGAAGGTAATTCTGCTGAGATTAGGGTCCTTTCCACCAGGCTTAAATATAGCCTTTTGTACCTTTAGCATGGAGGGAGGAATGAAGAATGAGTTGAGTAAAAGCAAAAAATTTTTTTAATCTAGTTGGATTTTTAAATTATATAATGCTGTGATTTAGGTGAAAGTTCACAGATTGTTCTATGGAATGTCCCGTGGGTATAGCAGCTGCAGTCCCCACAATGTGTCAGCATGGTCCCCTTCTCCACCTTGAGTTTTTACTTCCACTCTGGGTTTTCTGGTGCCTTCCTGCCTTGTAACTTTTCCCTTAGGCCAAGGCTGCCCGTTTGGTCTCTTGTAGTTTAATGTTCTGGGGGACATATTCTTCCTGGATGTGTGATTGTTCACTTTCTAGGGCTCTTTCCTGTGGCTGAAAGTAGTCTCTGAACATGCCCTCAGTTTCCAGTCATTGTTCACGGGTTTCTTACAGTCCCGTGAGTCTGGTCTAGTAGATTTTTGGTGAAATTTCTTTTAAATCAGTTTATTGAGGCCCTTACAGCTCTTATAATGGTCTGGACATTTTTATGAATTTGAGTTCTATGGCCCACCTGACCCAAGTCCTTTGGGCTAATTGTTTCCTTGAGTTTGGGATTGTCTCTACACCTGCTTGCTCCTGATGGAAAGAAGCCAGTAGATAAAACTTGGATAACCACCTGAAAGCTTATGACTCCATTTGTTTCCAAACTGCACATAGAACACTGTCTTTGTGATGGATTGTGGTAGGTCAGTTGGTAGCTAGCTGTCTCTTCCAACCCTCTACCGAATTTGATCATACAGGCTCATTCCTGTTGAGGTGGAAGAGTTGTGTATTAGCTTTGTGAGCGTTGAGTGGACACCCTAAATCTAAAACTTAAAACGGGTTGAGTTGGATATATATCACTGTAAACAGACACACCACATATGTGGCAAATAAATGTAACCTGAACCTTTAATAATTTTTATATATAGCCAATTTGAAAAATTACCACTAAAGAATCTTATTTTGAGTGTTTCGTTAAAAATATGCATTTTTTTAAAAAAAGGACTTCCAAGTTGAAAAAAATAATGCTTAATGGAAAGACAAATGTCTTTGTTAAGAAGCTTTGTTTTCCATGGTGAGTTTGCAATGACTGTGTGAGGCATTTTTGTGTACTAGGTCAGAATAAGAATTAGCCAAATTGTATTCTCTACATTTATATACATATAATGCAATGTGTTGTTTTATGTGAGTGGTTGTGTTTTATAACATTGGTTATAAGGCTGAGCCCTGGTGGCGTAGTGTTTGTGTGCAGGAGGGACTGTAGCCCACAGGGTTGACGGTTCAAATCCAGCAGCAGCTCTCCAGGAACAAGGCTGTGCTTCCTACGCCCACCAGGGCAGTGTTGCCACCAAAGCGCGCGCGCGCGCGCGCACACACACACACACACACACATACACACACACAAATTGGTTATAAAAACAAGAAAATAGCAACAAGTACAAAGAACATGCATATTACCTAAATTCCATCACCAAAGATTTCCTTCCTCTTGGCAGTGTTTGTGTATCCTGTCAAATTGCTTTGTTCACTTCCCCCATTTTCATGTCTTTATGTTTCTCAACTCTTTGATAGCTTGACAGAGCTTAAAGACAAAGCATTGGATAAGATGTATTACAAACAGCCGGACCTCTACCATTTCCCTTCCCGGAAGCTCATTATTTCCCTATTTAGCGTGCAACAAGCTTCTACAGGAATGCGTGCCCGTTGGACAGGTCGTATTTCCTAACCAAGCAGTCGCCTTGGGTGCTACTTTGCAATGGGTGTTACCTGCGTGGGTGTTTGTATTCCTGTTTGTGAAAAATAGAGTATTTCAGGGTCTCGACATTATGCCCTTAGATGCCTGTTTTGTTGTTCCTATTGGAACACTAGCTGTGTTCTTCTGAGGAAAGATCGAGGATATCATCCCATCTTGCTTTGTAATCCCACCTCAACCTCTTCACTCACCAAGCATATACATATATAAGCACATACAAGGGGGAGACTTAAAAAATATGTTGGAAAAAATATTTTTAATATGTTGGGAAAATGGAACTAGAAGATGACAGAATTTCCCAGGTGCTTTCAGATGCTCTGTCATATGCTTTCCACTTGCCTGATTCCTGAGCAGTCGCCTGTGTTCTTGGATCACAGCCACTGCCACATGGAGGCCGCTTCCTTTCTCCTGACTTTACTCCGTGTGGTTCAGTGATTGCAGTTCTCTGTGGCTGGCTTAGAAACCCATCACACACTCGAATCCACACTTTATTGGTTGTCTGACTGCTCCTCCAGATGACCACGTACGTGCATAAGGTTGTCACGCAGCCCCTCGTTGCATCTTGCCCAGGAGGGATGGTTTGAGAAGCCTGGTTGCTCTTCATGCCCCTTCCTCCTCTGCTTCCAGCCTCAGAATTTCCTTCCACTGACTGTTCTGTGTCCACCCTTTTGGTTTCCAGCTTCCTCCACCTGGTCTGTCTCCTTGGACTGCCTTGTCTTGATGGATCATAATCTTCAACTTGCTCTCTGAGAAAAGGGGCCTAGGAGAGTTTACTGTTGTTAGTTTTCTTTCTCATTCTGAGCTTTGTATTTCTGTCAGGCTCCCTTGATAGTGGACTTTTTCTTTCTTCCCAATTTCTAAAATGTCCGTGAAATATTGGTAACATTTCTACCTTCGGAAAAAATTTGCAACATGTCTTATGCTTGGCAATTGGTTGAACTTAGAGTTCTGGTGGTGAAGTTCTTTCCCTTCAGGATTTTGAAGGCTTTACTCCATATCTTATCTTCTAGCAGGGCCTCCTAATATAGGGACTATTGTGATTCCAGATCTTTCCCCAGTGTGATCCTTGGGTTTCCGGCCCCCCCCTTCCTCCCCCCATGCACGCCCCCCCTCCCAGCTGATCAAGCTTATCTCAACCTCCATTGTTTTCAGCTGGCACTCCTGGGATGTGTTTTCAGTTGCATTAGGGCCACCAGCGTTCTGGCTCCGAACTCTTCAGAGCCCGTCTTCTGGAAGCTACACAGACTCCTGGATGGCACGCTCATGTCAAAGCAGAACTATAAGAACTATTTCTGTGCTCCAGTTTTTTGCTTTTTTGTGTGTTTGTGAACATGTTGCTGTGAGTTGAATGATAGGTTAGCACAGTCATTTCCCAGTTAACAGTATAATCTTGTTTTGTTTTGTTTTTCTGACAGTGGCTCAGCCCCCTCAAGGTCACAGCACTCTTCTCACTCACCTTCTTCTTGGCTCCCCGTTTCCAGAGCCCCTCTCTGCCTTCGGAACTTAGTGCAGACACTGCCCTTTTGTTCCCCCCGGGTGATGGTTATGAGGAGCATGTCCTCCGTGGTGGTGTCACTCCGTTCAGTCTGTTATTTGGCTCAGAGGTGGTCCCTGGGGGTTGGGAGGGTGTCAGTTCAGGCTTTGGTTTAAGGATGTCTAAGGGGTGCGTCCAGTCTATATCACACCAGAAAGTCAGAGACATTCTTTGCTGTGGATAGAGAGAGACCAATAGTTTCATTTTAGATGGATACTTGCAAGGTTTTTAAACAGACCCCAGGGGTCATACACTACAGTGACCAGGTTTTAAGCGGCACACCATTGACCGGCGGGCAGAGAAAGGGTTCTTGATTAAAAATTTGGCCTATATGGAGCAACAAAAATTTTCATAGAACGCAAAAATAGTATTGTAATATATTTAATTTTAAAACACCACGAACGTTGTTAAATTGTTAGAAAGCAGGACATCTGGTCACTTTATTATACACCCAAGTGGGCACAAAGCCTTGTCTCCGTGAGCTTTGAGGCTCTGGTGACGTAGCTGGTTACACATTGGCTGCTAGCCACAATGTCAGCAGTTTGAGCCCACAAGCCACTCTCTAGGAAAAAGTTGGAGCTTTCTGCTCCCCTAATAATTTATAGCCTGGCAATCCTAGGAAGCAGTTTTTATTTAGGGTCGATAAGAGTTGGAGCTGAATCAGTGACGGTGGGTTTGGGTTTTTATGGACTCCAGCTTAATGACAGTTGACCTAGATAGATGTCTCTTAAGACCAGAACTTGTTCCATCAAGGTGTTTGTTAATGGTAAGAAGTTTTCATAACTCCCTATATGCTTCAAAAAACACATGGAAAACTAGAATGAAAAGATACTGTAATTTTTCACAAACTTTAAACACCCCTTATACACCAAGAAGTGTTTTCAGCATCCAACCATTGCGCACGTGCAAACACACGTATTCATACATAATGTACATCCATGCATCATGCCCGTCTGTGTATCCACTCATAGACAATTGTGTGTGTTATTCCTGTTACTGTAGAGTTGTCTGTATAATAAAGTCTTTGGCATTGTTGCCTTTTACTCTTGTGTGCCTCCCAGCGCCATCCTTTGTGACTTATGCGGAAGCCCCGTCTGTGAGGACTTCGGTGCCTGGTTGTTCAGAAGCGGTTCACCAGGCGTGGGGTACCCCTGCTGAGTCGTCACCCTATTCCTTATATCAACAACTTGTTATTTGTGGGGATTGTACTCTTGTTCGTGTTTCCCTCCCCCTTTTAAAAGTTGACTTTTCGAAAAAAAAAATTAACTTCAGTATATTTCTTTTTTTTTGGAGGGGGGGAGGGCATCACTGCTCTCCAGTGGTGGGAGTAGGAGGCCCAGCCCCACTGCTGGAATTGAACCTCCGTCCCAGTGGGCCGCAGTCCTGCACACAACCACTACGCCACCGGGGCTCAGCCCTCAGTATATTTCTTTAACTCCATCATCCAGCCTCTTCAATTGATTTTTTTATCCTACTCTAATGCTTGCTGTCTTGTTTATAATATTACAGAGGTAAATTTATTTTATTTTCCTTTTTTTTAAATAAAAAAAAGAGTTCTGTATTTGGCATTTCTAATTTAGAGGAGTCTTTTTCTACCATGTGAATTTGTTTTGTTTTTTTAATTGAGTAGCTTGATTTTGGTCTTAATATAAAGTGACCAGATTTTATGCGGGACACCATTGACCGGGGGCTTCTTGATTAAAAATTTGGTCTATATGGAACAATGAAAATGTTCATAGAACGCAAAAATAGTATTTTAATGTACTTAATTTTAAAACGCCATAGGACGCAGGACAAATTGTTAAAAAGCAGGACGTCTGGTCACCTTATCTTAATACGTCAGGATCTGTCCTCTGATTTTGATCATTTTTGGGTGTTCATATTTGTGGATGTGGGCAGAGAGGCAGGTAACCCAGAATCCAGTCTGTAAGCTCACCGTGTGGATGAAATTGGACGGCCATTTGCTGCCCAGTGATCTGGTTGAACCACTCATTTGGGAAACCGCTCTCATTATTTTCCAGTCTTTTCCCTTTGCTGGACTGGCAAAGCTCCCCAGGGAAGATTCTTTCAAACTCCTGTGTGGCCCTTCTGAAGGCCTAAGGACACCTTTCTGGGGCAGAGTAGAAGCAGGGGCCTGGGACGTGCTAGCTAGCCAGTGGGGTTCTTGCCATTCGTCACCTTCCCACTCCCATTTGTAGAATGGTGCCTATTACACCATTAGTTTTCATTGAGAACTTACATGCCTTATCTCAGCCCTCGAATGAACAGAAAGGCCCAGTGTTTGGGGTCTAGGTTAAGAGAAAGGATAGTTGCCTATTCTCAGATGGGGAAGATCTGGGGATCTGACCACTTTATAGAACAACTTACTAACCAAGCCTTTGTTTTAACATTGAAGTCGTTTCAGAAGTTTCTGGTAACGTGAATCCCTAAACCTTTGGGGGGATTTTTTACTGTAAGTTGAGTGGGTACTTTGCTTAGTTTTATGCTTTGCCTTTTGAGGTTGGTTTCCTATCTTATTAGTGCTGATGTTGCTGCTTTTCCATTTGAGTGCTATATTGTGGTCTGGTTTGCAATCCTGCCCAGATGTAGGCCTTGTGCCGGTACAGCTTCTCCCTTCCATGGAGTGCGGGGGATTGCTTTCTCCGTTCTATGCTTGTCCAGAAGCAGAGCCTTGTCTGTGGGTAGCCATTCTTTTTCAGGAGTCTGGTCCATTTCTCTTCATAAGTGGAGTTGTTGGCGTGGTCTTTGAGGACCTTTGTGTGCCAGACTGTACTAGAATTTGGCATACTCTAAATTTCACCTTTATACCAATTGAGACAATATTTATTTTAGGTGAGAAGAGTTCTTTATTTGTTTCAACACTTTTTTTTTAATTTTTTTTTTTAGGCATCACTGCCCTCAGGTGGTGGGAGTTGGAGGTTCAGCCTTTGCTCCTGTGAGCTGGAATTGTCCCGTGCACAACCACTACGCCACTGGGGCTCAACCCTGTTTCAACACTTATTAATACGTTATTTTCCCTTCAAAAATTTCTATAAATGAGAACACTTTTAATGGCTGTGTGTGAATGGCCTTTAATTTAGCTCATTTCTTGTTAATTGGGATTTACTTATTCTATGTTTTGATTACATATGTGTTTATGATGTTTTGCGCTCATTGTTTCTTTGTTAGGTGTCTGGTGTGGTTATCTTCCTTTTAAATCACGGGCCGGGGAGGAAGGGATGTAGAGAGGGAGTTGATTGATGAATAGGTAAAGGGAGGCACGGCACAAGGTGTACTCAGGTGCCAAGCACAAGGTGGGAGGTCCCAGCGGTCCCAGACAACTGAGAAGACAGACCTCGGACAAGCTTTTGAAGACAGGCGCGCGGCCTCCGCGCCCCCCCCCCCCCCCCCCCCCCCGGGGCACAGTTGTGCTCTTAACCACAGGAGGCTCTTCTGACACACCTGGAGTCAAAAATCAACTTGATTGAAACTGGCTCCGTGCCTCTGGGCTCTACATACTATGATGACATACTTACTGCTCCTGTCTTTGCATTCCCACCAGTGATGTAAAGGGTCAGTGTGTTCTCATCCTCATTAACCAGTGCTGTGGGCCTGCAGTGTCCCACTGGGTAACCATTCCCAACCAGTGCACCAGGAGGAGCTCTTGAGTCATCCTAAACCGTGATCACATGGGACAGTTCAGGTCCTACGCGATAGGTATCCAGCCAGAGTTGCACATGGAAAAGGAGACTGTTGTACAAAGACTCACGTAACTGGTAAAGCCCCATTGGCCTTAGGTGTAAATAGACATGGTTGCCAGCAGTCCCAAGCCTTGTGTTTTTTGGGGTTTTTTAGGGTTTTTTTTTTGCCTTGTGCTTTTTTATGAGGAGAAAAAGACAATCATGTGTCTATCCACCTGGAAGAAAGTTCCTATTTGAGCATAGTGGTTCTGCTGCTGTCCCTGGAGGAGTGTCTGGGTGGAGGGAAGGGGCAGGATGGGGTGGTAGTGGTATAGTGTACTGACTGGAGAGGGTAGGCATCTCAGCGTTGGTCTGGGTCCCATGCCCTTTGTCGAGGTGTTAAGGAAATGGCAGCTTTGTCAGTTGGTTCCATGTGGAGAAGAGGTGTAAGAGACAGCTTCTCAGGAGATTTGAAATTCAAAAGAATTGCGGGACATGAAATAGTTGTCACTTACTTGATCATGGTTTCGCTGAATTGAAACTGACTCCGCAGCACCTAACACAACAAAATGAATGTGTGTGTTGGAAAGTAATTATATTAAGTGAGGTCAGCTCCAAACACCTTTTCGAAGGATCCTTGCCTGGTGTTCAGGAGACTTGAACAGAGCTCTTCAAATCCATCTTTGCTTTTTTGCTTCTTATGGAATAGAAGAGGTTTTTTTTTTATTTAATTTTTTTTAGGCATCACTGCCCTGGTGGTGGGAGTAGGAGGCCCAGCCTTTGCTCCTGTGAGCAGGATAGAAGAGGTTTTTAGGAATTTGGAAAATAATTGATAACTACATTGCTAGAATTGCTTACCATTTGAGAATACTAAGACTCGATGACACAAAACACAAGCCTCGATTTGTGACTCCATGGCACAAAACAGCAATATGAAACTTTAGAACAGAATTTAAAACTTAACAGTGAATATGGTCAAGTTGTCTGTTGCTAATTTTTAAGTATTTACGTAGGAGAATAATTGTACCTTTTCAACACTAACTATAGTCTGGTGAAAAAAAGTTAGGAAAATCATGTCTCCAGTTCTCATGTCTCCTGCAAATGACAGAGTTGGGATCAATTCTTCTGTTAATGTAATGAGAAAGATGCTTTAGCCTATCACTTAGAGAAGACAAATCTATCCCTCCAAAAGTCAGCATCCTTAGCTGTATAATACATAAACTAAGGTCCAAAAAAATACATACGTACATACATACATACATACATACTTGTGATTAAGCCGAGTTTTCCAGCATATTTTAATGCAGTTTTTATGGTAAAATTAGTTGCCTTAGGTGATATTCGGGTTGAGCGTATACAGTGTGTGCATTATCAGCTTTCACTCCTGATTATTTAAAAGTATAATTTTAGAAAACCCAGATTTAAGCAATCATATAATAAGAGTAATTATTCCACACCTTATTCAAAAGGACTAGTCATTTAGAAAAGCCCTGAGCTTTGCAGGGGTCCTCAAACTTTTTAAATGGGGCCAGTTCACTGTGCTTCAGACTGTTGGAGGACCGAATGGGCTTTTAAAAAACAAACAAACAAACAAAAAACTGTGAATAAAATCACTGTAGACCCAGGATGAGTTGGCTGCTAAGCAGGACAGCAGTGGTGGCTAAAACACCCAGTGGGGCAGACTGGGTAAATCTGCTTGGCAGACTGCATGTGGCCCATGTGCCATAGTTTTGAGGACCCCTGGCTTAGAGTAAATCAGTTACTGGTTAGGAATGCTTGTTTAAAATAATAAGACCTGGTTGCAGTGGAGAAGAATAAGTTAATCAGGATTTTAAGTAAGTAGTACTTAATACCAGTTTCATTTATATTCAAAGGACTAAATCTAGGATTATATTGGTAGAAACAAGTTCATATATTCTTGAACCATTAGATTGCCAAAGCACTAATGGGAGCAGTAAGTCTAACTGCACAAAAGGTCATTGCATAAAGACTTTGAAGAAAAATATATTAGAGCAACAATATTCTGGTTCTTTCTCAAAGTTGGTATTCTAAGATTAAGTGGTAAATGCTACTTCAGTGCATACCAAAACCTGGGGCAGGAGAAAAAGAGAACAAGAATTCTAATTGGGTTTCAGTAGATTGTAGTTTTAGATTTCCCACTTTTCCTTTTCTATTGATGGGTAGACTACAGAAAAATACTTTTATTCTATAGCATTGTTGTATTTTTGTACCAAGGGTTTGAAAGGTTTATAAATGAACCAGTAAAGAACAGTTTTTGCCCGAAGCATACTGGAGGTTCCTGTGTGCTTCAAAATAAGTGCAGTAATGTGTAGTTGACTGGGTTATATACTTGTAAAGCAAGGTAGTTAATGTTTGTGTGTCTGAAAAGTAACAGGTCATTAACTTAGTAGCTCCAGGTTACAGGCTGACTCTGAAAGTGATTTGGTGGTGGCGGTGGTGGTGGCGGTGGCGGTGGCGGCGAACCCACAAATATCCAGACTAAAATGATGAAGGTGGTTAGTTGTAGCACAATTAACTTGCTTAACGATATGAAGAGAGTTCAACTATTCCTTGTTGTCTTGGAAGGGTTCTACTGAGTTTCCAAAGATGAACGCTTCTTTTCATGCAAGATCTTAGGAATTTCTGTAGTTCTTCAAATATTTGATGAGAAATATTGACAAGTAACCAACCAACCTTCACTGTAAATGAGCTGTCTGCCATTGGGGTTAATGTTACAAAGATAGCCTGTACCACCCCCTTTCCATTAGAGAGCTTGAATGTGGAATGTTATCATTGAGATGACAGGTGGGGGTTGTTGATCCTCCCAGTCTAGTTTACTAGGTTAAATGGGCGATTTTTGTATTGTAACGGATGTCACTTGGTGAAATTACTTAATGAATAGTTCTCTTTCCAATCTGCTTTGGGATCTTCCTGCTCTACTTCTCAATATTTTAACATCACGAGGTTGTTGTAGGTACATGCCACGCAACCATGAGAAGGAAAAGACCAAAACATGCAACTGCAGGACTTTTATGAAACTCGGGCTAGATGAAAGCAGCTTTCATCACTCAAAGGTTACATATTGTATGATTCCCTGTGTATGAGATCCTCCTGGGACAATTATTTTTTTTTTTTTAAACAAAATAGCCATTATCACCTTTAAAAGTAGTCTCCATTATACCAACTATTGTGATTTGTAAAAGTGCCAGCATAGGTAAAAGTTGGTTGTTGCCCAGGGGTGCTTTTTTCCATTTTGGGGGGTACCCATTCCTATTTACCAGCATACTTAATAGTATAACACCAGCTTATACACATTATGTTGCAAATTTTATATGGAATGCCAAGGAAATAACCTCTGTTACTTTGTCTTGGTTATTATTACTTTGTCTTGGCTATGTTTAAAGAGATTTAATTATCATATGAGGATAAGGAGATGCTTCCGAAAGTACTCAGACAAGTGGAATTTCCCCCACAAATCTTTTGAAGCCTCTTGCATAGTAAAGGGGAACCTGAGGAAGACAACAGCCTGTCAGCAGGTAAACAGATAGTTAGTTCTCACTCTCAGAGGTTGCTGGAGGTGTGATAAAGACAGCGCCTTGTCAATGTCCGGACACTGCTGGGGTATAGGCATGGGGAAAAGGCAGCCCTGCCTGGGTCTGACACAGGTGCCACTGTGTTAGCGACATAACCCACAAACCTTTACAGTGCTTTATTATGGTTTTAAAAAAGCGTTTTGATTTTTAGAATATTTCAATAAAAAGACCTTCAATAAGCTGATGGGAAAATGAACAGTTTTCTCACGAGGTAGAATCCTGGTGACTTTGTTTTTTGCTTTGTTCTATCTCCAAAGGACATTTTGTCAGTTCTCATTAGTCTCACAGTTCCAATATTATGACAAGTATTGGCTTAATGTTTTCTGGAGTGTTTTTAGAAATGAAAACAAGTAATACTAGGCACTTACACACAGTGAGTTAATTCCATCCACTCTTCCCTTTGTCTGTAAAGTTACCTCTTGGATGATGAGTGTGTGTGGAGGCCAAGGTAGACAAGCTTAGCTCTTCCAGAGTAATCCTGGTTATTCGCTAGGAAGAAAAAAATCAACCTCACAGTAAATTTAAATAAAAAAATTCAAGCTAGTTTTCTTATCCCACTTGAAGTTGCTGCCTTTGCCACAGTTTTTTTTTTTTTTAATTTTTGCCACAGTTTTTGAGTTGTCTCTTTTCCTAAAACGTAGCTTGGCCAAAAAGACCTGGTAGGTAGGATTTCGATTTCTAAATGAGAATGTTTTCCTGAACATAAATTTTTAATTCATTGCTTTTATTTTGTGTCTAGAGGTTTCAGTATAAATTGTCTTTTGCTTTAGCAATTTCCATGATAGGTGGCATACGGCCGTTCCAGTCTGAGGGAACTGAAATTTCTAAGTTTTAAAAAGTCAAAATGTAGAGAATATTACCTTTAAAAAAAATAAAACACCTCTTTTCCAGACTCCTCCTGGAGCCTTTAACAAATGGCAAATAAAGAATTTCCTTTTCTTTGTACTTTAAACAATGCAATGGTCAAAAATTCACCTTGGGGAAAGCAGGAAGTGACGTGGAGAATTAGTCTGTGAGTAAGTCAGCATCTAGGACACTGTCGTTCTCTTGAAAACAGGACTGTTTTCTTTGAAGAACTTTGCTTCCTGGCGGTCTTGAAGTTTTCAGGCGACCTCCATTGTACTTTTCTGAGTGACTGCATTGTTTTGCTGTATGTAATTTTTTAGGATCTATTTCACTTTAACATGGAGAGTGTACTTGATTGCCTCTGTATTCAACACTCATTTTCAGTCCTACTCAGTTCAAGTGTATGTGCCTTGATCGGGCAGTGGGTAAAGAGTGTAGGACTAAGTGGAATGTAGTTGATTCCTGAATTACCCCTGTTACACAAACCACAGTAACTAACCCTCTTGGCATCAGTAACGGAGGTTAGGAGTGATTAGTGGAGGAACTGAGGTGTAGTTCCTGCCACTGCTGCCTAATCAGTTCCGACTCAAATTTGTAGGGAATTGGTTTGGGAGAGCGAGGGGTGAAATTTGTAGGGAGAGTGGTTTGGGAGAGCAAGGGGTGAGATACATAGCTTGAATCAAGGCTGATTTTGAATCAAAGATTAAAGATTGATCCTTATCAAAAGTACTCAGGACCCTGGAAGTTTGTCTTGATTATGTGCAGTTGTTGGGCCGCCCACCACAAGTTCAAACCCACCAGCCGCCGCTCCATGGAGAAAGCCGAGGCTTCTATTCCCATAAGGTTTCTAGGTTTGGAAGGCCTATCTGGGGTCACTGAGTGTGAACCAACTCAATAGCAGTGAATTTGCAAGCGGTGGTGGGTTCATTTTCTCTCTAATATGAGTGAACGACGCACGCTGGGCCACATCCAATGAGAGCAGGCAACCGAGAAATCCTTCTGTGTCCCACAGAAGGGGAGGATGGTCTGATGTTTAATTCGTTAGAATGTCTCTGTCTAAAACACGTCTTTGTCTTCTCTGCCTGCAGGTTTAAGAAAATCTACCAAGAAGCGCAGCGAGTCCCCACCTGCTGAGCTCCCCAGTTTGCGGCGGAGCACACGCCAAAAGACCACGGGCTCCTGTGCTAGCACCAGGTAATCACTGGACACCCGTGGCTTTCCTGCTGCTGCATCAAAATCCTTGGTGTCCTACAGGTTAAGATATTTACTTAGTTAATAATTTATTATAACTTGGCAAGTATTTTGTGATCCGTCTTTAATATCTTTACATTTTTAGTAAGTTTTAATCATGCTGTATATGTGCTCATAGTGGCCTCAAAAAGTCTCTTGGGAAATGTAACTTACATGATAAGGGAATTTTCCCCAGCAAAGTTTTAAGTGTGAGTGTGCGTTATGCTATACAAAACAAAGCTATCCTTTACCCCTTCTTTTGTGGCTTTATTGTTACTCCCAGAGCTGTTGCCAATTGTTGGACATGAAGTTTTCAGATTCTGCCAGATAAACCTCTAATGAGCATCTTTATGTGGGTGGAGGTTATTTTTTAAAGCCAGCTTAATACCCCCACCCCCATTTACAGGCCAAGTGGATTAAGAAAAGTCCTTGGATTAATGGCTATAATGTTGCCTGAGTAGTTTCTAGCCTTCTCAGTACCAGTTACTGGCTTTAACAAGTGAGGGGGGAAGATAATGCTAAATTCTCCTTTCCTGGCACACAGAGAGCACCCCCACCCCCTAGTTCCCGGAGGAATGGCCAGACCTGGTACAACCAGACCCGGTACAGCTCTTGCACATCTCTGGCTCCCACATCTCCTGCCCTTATTTGACATTCATTTTCAGAGAGCCTTTGATTGGATAATGGTGTACGATTTCACGAGTCTTTTCATCAGCTGATTGAGAGAGCTGAGTGTCAGGTTGACAATATTTTTCTTCTGCTTCTCCGGACCCTCTTTATGTCTGACTGTTGGGTAGATGCTGTGTGGTCCCCAGCCAGACAACGGCCTCTCTTCTTTCATTGCTGCTTGGTTCCTTCAGGTAGAAACTGACACTAGATTCATGTTAACAATGAACCCAACTTACAGTTGTCCACATCAGGGCTGTTTTGTATGCTTTATTGTTTGTGATAAAAGGCCAAATTTAAAAACACCAAAAATAAAAGAGTCCAAAAGATGAGATATATTCGACTTAGGCCAGAAACCAATGTTTGATACAGTTGTTGGAACAGAACTCTAGGGGTAATCGGGCACTGCCTGGTCTCTCCCGTCCAGCAGCAGGGGTGAGAGAAGACTTTCCTTCTGCCTTCCTCCATCAGCTTAAGTGGGGGGGGCGGATGGACGGGACGCGGGGGCACATCTTTGACTCTGCTACCTGTGTGCTGCAGGTTTACGTCCTGGCACATGAATCCCTACTTTTGCACGCATTTTCTACTTCTCAGCAAAGTAATTTGGAATTAGCACACCTAATGCCCCTTTGAGTTTCCTTAGCAACACTTTTCAGAGAACTTCCCAGAGGATCTGTTCTTCAGTACTGGGGTGCTTTCTTGCTCAGAATTGAGATCTGAGCTAGAAACGAATTCACTGTGACTCAGAATCCACTTTAGTGTTCATATGAAGTCAGGGATTTTAGAATCGAACGGTCCGGCCCTCCTGCTGCTGCTGCCTTTCCTTTGTACTCAAGAGGTTTTTCTGAGAGTCTGGAGATGCTCACCTTGAGCCTCTGTGCCCAAGCCAGCTCTCTTCCCACCTGCCAAAACTCGCCCAGAGCCTCAGCGACCCATGGATGTGCCTGTCTGCCCACTCACTCCTCGAGGGCAGCAACTGTGTGGGTCCCTGGGCATGGGTGGTAAGAGGAATCCCACTAACTTATGTAGCTCAAGTAAATTTGGTTTAGAAAGAGCTGTTTCCAGTGCTGGGAAGATTGGCTATCAGAGCCCTATTGGGGAGGATTTTCCTCTAATGAGTAGCCCGGTCCAGTCCTCTCAGGTATCTCCACGGCTTCACTTACATAGATAGCAGCTGGTCTGCTTGTCTTTGCCACGAACCCTTTACTTGGCAGCATTAATTGGATTGTCACCAGGCTTTAGTCGAAAGCACTTTTTTTTAATCATTAAAGCAAAAGTATGTCATGAAAATCCTGTGGTTCTGTGGCTTCTGTATCTCTATATCTATATACAGATATCTCTACATATCCATGTATATATATATCCACGTATATGGATATGTAGAGATATCTATGGGTATTTGTATCTACTCTATCTAAAGCAGTTGACCTTGGTCTTTGTTTGCAAACATTAACTTTTTTACTTCAAGGACTGATGTTTGGGGGGAATCTGTCTGTGCCTGCCTTTCTCGCCCACTCTCCTCCCTGTAAGGTGTTAGGCCTCAGCCTCTGTATGTCAAGCCACTGTTTACCCTGGACCTGGTCATCTCTTACTCCACTGGAGTTTCCTTGCACGAGGGTAGGAAGTGCAAGGAAGTGTTCTCTTGAGTGGGAAGGGTTTAAGATAGTTGTGAACTGTGAGAATGACCGCGGCTCTGGTTGCACTGGGAGCAATCATTGTGAATGTGCTGTTGTAACTTGGAAGAATTTGCAATCTACCACCTGTCAGGTGTGACATAGTGATAATCTACAGCAGTCTTTTCTGTAAAACAAAAAAAAATCTGATGACGACACTGGCTTTGTAGCCTATGAATCTGAGCTTTGTGCTGCCGGTATGATGCCCCAGGTTCGATGGGCACACTGCTTCTTTCTGATGGCCTCTCTCTCATAGTCGGCGAGGCTCTGGCCTGGGCAAAAGAGGAGCAGCTGAAGCTCGTCGACAGGAGAAAATGGCCGACCCAGAGAGCAACCCGGAGACCGTCAACTCTTCAGCTGCACGAACAGACGACGCTCCCCAAGGGGCTGCAGGTAGACAGGCGCTGGCTCCAGGCTTGCCTGTGGGGTGGGGTGGCACTTGGCAGCTCCCCTTTGAGAAGCATGGCCTTGTACATGGACCTGGTGTAGTGGATGGAGTGGGAAGAGGTTGGGTTGGATGTGGGCTCAAGGCTCCCAGCAAATACACTTGGTGCTTCTCTTTTGCGCCCCCCCTCCCCCCCGCCCTCTTGTGGTTCATTGAATGTGATGCATACGAGTCACTACTGTTGGTATTTTTTTTTTAAACCAAATTCCAGCTTCTAACCCAAGTCAGAGGAGCCCTGGTGGCCTAGAGGTTACATGTTGGGCTGTGATTCCGATAGTCGGCTGTTGGAAACCACCAGCAGCTCTGAGGGAAATGGTTACAGTCTTGGAAACCCACAGGGGGTTGCTAGAAGTGAGAGTGGCAAAGGGCCTTAAGGAGGAAGGAATCTATGTTGACAAGCACATTCCTAGAAGAATTGTTCACTGCTAATGTAAAAGAATTCAAAATCAAAAAGAAAATTCTAGGGGTTTGAGCTAACTGCTTCTTTGGTGTGTTAGAAATTTTGTCTTCCCTGAAAGTAATACATGTTTCATTGGAGTCTGAGCAGCTTAAAAGAAGGGTGCTTATGTTTGTACTTTTCTTGCTGTCTTAGCACAACAGTTGGGCCTGACCCTCACCCACCAACGCTCATCATTGCCAGTGAGCAACACACAGCAGTTCACTGGAGCCGACAGGTTATAAAATGTAGTCGTGGGCACCTCATCCAAAACAGCTTGAGCAACTCACTGTTGTGAACAAATAGCTATGTGTCCTTTTAATGAGGTCCAGATGTAGGCTTACATGTTTTTCTTTTTGAACCAGCTCCTCCCCGTTTTGTTTCTTAGTTTTAGAATATGTGCTCATTTCTTGAGTTCCTCTCTGCACCCTAAATTGATAGAAAGCTTATGTGTCCACTCTTGCCCTGTGCCTGTATTCTTCATAGCATTTCTGCTTAACACCCTGCTTAACAGATATAATGATCCATTATATCTGTAGTCCTCAACCTTCCTAACACCAAAACCCTTTAATATGGTTCCTCATGCTGTGGTAACCCTCCCCCTAACCATAAAATTATGTTTGTTGTTACGTTATAGCTGTAATTTTGCTACTGTTATGAGTCAGGCAAACCCTGTAAAAGGGTCGTCTGAACCCCAAAGGGGTCATGACCCACAGGTTTAGAACCACTGTATTATACGGTGGGCCTATAGAATTTATGTTGGTGGAACAGGCCATTTGGGGATGATTTTTTCCCTAGAATCATTTTCCTAAAAAGTTAAATGGTAGGCTTCAAGCAGCACGTATCTCTTGCGCATGCAAGTCATTGAAGCTGCATCTGCCCCACCTACCCTCCATTTCCACACAGACCTAGTCTTTGCCTGCTGAACTTGGAGGGGAGTGGGTGTGCAGTTCCCTACGAGGTGGCAGAGATGAGCTACGGGGTGGGTCATTAGACGGAGTCATTGCTGTTAATGTTACTGCCTTAAGCTCGTGGAGTGCTCACACCACCGCACATGCAGTACTCAGCTCCTCCTTTATCTGCACGTAATACTGGCAGCCTGCTGGGAGGAGTGAGTACGGCAGTTGATTGGAGACAAGCGGCAGACACATACACTGGCCAGGGTTCTGGGTCAAGGGTGTGGCTCTCAAGCCAGGCCGTACACAGGAAGCACCGGTTTGTAATAGACCATCCTGTTTCACTCTAGCTAGAAGAGAATTGTGTTCATAGGGATATGATCCGAGACCAGGATCCATGGGTGGACAGGTTGTTTTACCCCGGACTGGAGGCAGAAAGTATTGGGCTCTGCCTTCCTGAGCATCAGCACACGTTTCTACAATTCCTAGTGACCCCACGTGTGTGTCCAAGTAGAACTGTGTGCTCCCTGGGGTTGCAGACAGCTAGTTTCTCAGGAGACTCCCAAAGTGGGTCCAGCCTTTCAGATGGCATCTAAGTACGTGGATCGTAGGCACCCAGGACTCTCTCAAGAGCTGTGCTGTTTTTCGTATTAGCATTCACTCTGTGATTGAACCATTTTCCACTTGTGTCAGCCATGGCTGACAAGCCAGACCGCTTGCACACAGATAGCCCCTTCCCAGTTTCAAAGGCTGCAATCTTCTTTACGGGAGCAGGCGGCCCTCCTTTTGATTAGCAACTGAGCACCTTATCACTGTGCATCTGGGCTCCATGTGTCCTGTAGCGAAGGATGAAAGGAAGGTATATGGCACGGGCAGGAGCATCCATAACTCTAGCGTGGTATGCAGGGCGGGTACCTGAGTCTCTGCTCAAGTGTTCCTGGGGCGAGAAGTGACTACATTGTCAGTGATGTGCAAGACTCTTGGGGGAAAGGAAGCTTCTAAATGTGGGTGTCAGTTTAGGTAGATGGTATTAGGCAACTTGATCACTGATGAAACCATTTTTGGCAAGTACCTGACCTGCTCTGCAGTTGGTATAAGACTCCCTTCATTTGAAATAGTCACTTTGAGGTAAATCACTTTTTACAAAATTGATGTGGTTGCTCTAGAGTCAAACCCCCACCTATTCAAGTCTTTCTGACTTATTTCAGTGAAATCACAGAAATGAAAATGTCTTTTTTCACATGCAGACCTGAAAGCATTGTTCCACCTTTGCCAAGCCCACACATGTCACCCTGACTCTTCCAGTCTCGTTAATAGACTAGATTGTTGATAACCGACTCTGCCGTCAAAATGTGTGGTACGTGTTCCTGCTGGTTCAGCTGGCAGCACAAGATCACCACCTGAAGCCTGGCTACCGCAGGTCTTCTGGCAACAGCCTTAGGAGCAGAGGGTTACGTCTTCTCCGCACTGCCTGTACAATCAGAGGCAGGCACCGTCCACTCTTCTTTGGTCTGGTACCTAATCAGAATCTGGAATCACATTCTGATGCTTGAGGTCCTTGGGGGTGGGGGTGCATTCTATAGCTCCAAGACAGGGAAATCGCGAGAGGAAACAATGTGCCCTGCCACCTGCAGCAGAAATAAACAGGGTCCAGCCTCTTTTCTTGGTTGATTTCGACCCACAAAGACCCGAAAGGTAGGCAAAGACAAGCAGCCCTGGGTCAGCACCTCTCTACCCCATTAGTTTTACTTGGCACCCGAGTCCACCTCCTTGCTGCCGTGCTACTTGGTGCTTGGGGCCCTTGTTGTGCTAAGATCATCTTAGGTCTTCCTCCAAGGTTTCATGACCCTCTAGAAAAGCCTTTCCCAGGTAAACTCTAGGCCTGGGAGTCGCGACCCCGGGGGGGGGGGGGGGGGGGGGGGCGGTTTGTGAGCGACCCTTTCACAGGCGTCACCTGATTCACAACAGTAGCAAAATATCAGCTAAGAAATAGCAACGACAATAATTTTATGGTTGGGGGTCAACACACCATGAGGAAGCGTATGAAAGGGCGGCGGCAAGTAGGAAGACTGAGAACCACTGCTCTGGGCTGTGCCTGGCAAGGAAAGCAGCTTTCTAGTATTCCTTCATCATTTGCATTACTTGAAGTGCAAGGGAGCTTTAGAAATTCATGGACAAATGAAAGTTAATGGAATTTTCCCTCAGACTCTTTGAAGCCCCTTTATTTAAAACTTTGGACTTCTGAAATAAGATGTTGGTATGTGTTTTTTAAAATTTTCCCCTTGTTTTCCTTCAAGTTGTACAAATTGAGGCCTGTGGAGAGTCTGACCTTGGGTTTCCTTGCAGTGCTCTGTTTTGTACTTCCCTTTGGAGGTGAGCTGGGCGCAGGTCTGCTGCCCTCCAGATTTGAAGCCGCCCTTCACCCGTGAGACTGTGCAGCCAGCCCACAGACTGGCTTTAAATTAGCCCACAGGCTAGGCTTGTGTGGCTTTTATGTGATTTTTGAAAACTTGAATACAGTAAGTCTCTGGGGGTAACGTCTAAAATTAAGAACAAATCCTATTTTCTCTTTAACATTATACCACTTTAAAGGTGTGGAAGCA
>PVJH01015108.1:0-54578 GCA_004026705.1 Nesogale talazaci
CCTGAATGTTGTCTGCATTCCTGGTCTCCCCGCCCCCCCCCCCCCCCCCCCCCCGCCCGCCTTGAGCTCTAAAAACCAGTGCCGCCTGGAACCCTACCCCAGAGTGCCATTCCATTGGGCTGGAGGACATCGGGGGTCAGAACTCCCAGCGATTTTGGTGTGCAGTGGAGGCTGAGACCCAGTTGGAGGGAGATGGACTGGATCGACACAATTTTCTCATGGGTGGAATGTGCTCCTCCCCCCGGGGCCCTGGATTTGAGTGAGGCTGAAGAGGGGATAACATCTGATGATTCTTAATTGACGTCCTGGGGTGACTGGATGTGGATGACAGCACATATCATTGGTACGTGGGTCCATCTTCCATGTAACGTCTGTCTCACCCTCACTCTTTCGTTCATTAGGCATGGAGCTACTGGGCAGCTTTGGAAAAGAGTTGGCTAAGCACGAGAAGAACCGGCAGGAGCTGGCCAATGCCGAGAAACTCTTTGATCTTCCCATTACGATGTACCCGGAGCTGCTACAGGTGCAGAAGGAGATGAATGGGCTGAAGATGATCTACGATCTCTATGAGGGGCTCAAGGTAGGCATGGCGCTGATTCCAAAGAGACTATTACCTTGGCAGTAGGAGTCTGGCTCAGGGTGTGGGGTGGGCTGGTTAGTTGGAAGAGGGTGAGTTCTGTCTACACTCTGGAGACCGAACATCAGGAAGCGCCCGTTGCCACCGTTTGACCAATTGCAGTGTAGAAGGTAATTACAGTACATCGCCATTATATTATATCCTGGATCAGCACCTACACTGGTGTTCGGCCAGACCACTGGACCCTAGCTTTGCCGAGTTGGCACGTAAAACTCAACAGAGGAGTGGTTATCCAGGCAATGACCACGCCAAGAAGCGGAGCATGACCCAGAGGTCAGACCTTGCCTTCCCCGCCGTGGTGTCTCCACCTCTCCAGAAGGGCCTCATTGACAGAACCACTTCCGGTACCTTTCCAGGTTGCTAAAGAAGAGTGGTCTCAGACCCTGTGGATCAACCTCAACGTCCAGTTTCTCCAGGAAGGGATTGATTCTTTTCTCAAGCATCTCAGGAAGTTCCCCAGGCAGGTCCGCAACCTCTCTGTGGCCTACTACTTAGAAGCAAAAATGAAGGCATTCAAAGACTCGATTCCTTTACTTCTGGACCTGAAGCATGAAGCACTGAGAGAAAGGTGGGCTCTCTGTGTGTGTGTGTGTGTGCGTGTGCGTGTGTAGCTTCTCACTTTCATGTACCCTCTTCTCACAATCTGCTCAGCTCTGATGAGGAAGAACAAGGTGTCAGCAGCAGTATAGGGCTGAAAAGGCAAATGGTTCTACAGTATTATTTTTAGGCAAAAAAAAAAAAATCTATAAAATTATTTTCTTGTAAGACCAGAAAACCCTGTCAGGTTTTTAGTAGCATTTGCAGTTGCAAAATTTGATGAGTAAAAAAAAAATAATAACGAGACCCCTGGAACTATTATTCTGAGAACACTGTTCAATCAAAAACATTCCCCGGAGGCTTCTTTAATCCAAACAATAACTTACATTAATAATGAAAAAAGAAAAGTTCTGCCTTGAGCAGTTCGCTATTTTAAGAACTATGTGTCCAGGATCAAGGAGGAGCCTCGGGGACTTGGAGGGGGAAAGACGACTCACTATTCCCGTAAAGAGGTGCAGTCTCAGAAACGGATGCATGTGTGGGTTGTGATAAGACCTTTAAGAATCCCCAATAAGGCTGAGCTCTGGTGGCGTAGTGGTTGAGTGCGGGACTGCGGCCCATTGGCTTGGTAGTTCAAATCCAGCAGCAAGACTGGGGCTCCCACTCCCACCAGAGGGCAGTGATGCCCCCCAAAAAACAAACAAACAAAAAGAATCCCCAATAAAATGATTTTTTAAAAAAGTGCTGTATCAACAAAGTAAAAAGATATAGCCATGTTTATTTGAAGAACCTATATTAATTAATTAAATTAATCCCAAACATTCAAAATGATCATTTCAACTAGTGGCCAATATTGAACACTATTCATGAGACATTTCACATTAAAAAATAGTCCAGCCTCTGGTGTGCTTTGGACACAAACATCTCATTTCAGGCCAACTATGATTCAAATGCCTAGCAACCGCACGCAGCCCGTGGCCACCACGTTGCATGACACAGTCCTTGCTGTCATGTAATGAAAGAGCCAGTGTTCTGGGATTTGGGGTGGAGGATGCCCACCTTCCCTTTGCTCATGATTGTTGGGATAAGGTTGCCCACAGGCACGGTTAGTAGGAGCTTTGGGGGTCCCCTCCCCCCCCACCATGTTCCTCTTTGCATGTCATGTGTGGTCATGGAACCTTGTATTAAGGACGTTCAGTACTTGATAGTTACTTCAAGCCATCATATGGCTACTACTTTTGAGGGGGGGGTCCTTTTCCAACTCTTCCAAACCCATCAGCTAAGAGAAAATCGCTTTTACATGCCCATCACTGGTCCACACTATCTTCCTCTTATCCCTTCACAAAGGGCAGGCATGGCTCACACCCAGGCAGCATGGTTCTCCGTCCATCCCTGGCACTGCTCTGCTGAATAACCTGGACCCTCGTTCTTACCTTAGTATCCTCCCATTTCTTTACATGTAGAAGTAGGGAGAGGTAAACCTTTTCTTGCTGTAACAATCCAGTTTTCTGATTCGGTAAGCCAGAGTTTCTGACGCGTTTGCCATTCCTCACCATTTCTGACCTCTCTGAGTATCACCTGTCAGGGGGACTTGTGATTCCCAGAAAGACGGGCTGATGTACTAACTGCGGGTTGCTGGGTACGTGACCTTGTTTGAACATTGGGTTTGCCTATTCTAATTAGGGAAGCCAAGATCAGGCCAGACTAGAGTAGGGTGGCTCTCGATCCAGAGGGAAGAGGGCCACATAGACATGGAGGCAGAGGATGGAAGGAGGCATCGCCAAGCCACGGAAGGGCAGGGGCTCCGGGGAGCTCCCCGGACCTGGAAGAGACAAGAAAGGGTCCTTTACCAGAACCCATGGAGACACGTGGCCTCCCAGATACCTTGTTTTCAGACTTCTGTCCTCCAGACTTGTGAGAGCCACATTTCTGTTGTCCTCAGCCACCCGGGTGGTGATACATTAAGGCAGCCCAAATACTCATAATGTCCCTTGAATGTCATGACTTATTGTTTTTTCCCCTTTATTACCTTATTCATTTTTACTTAAATGAATGCGCTTATAAATAGAAGCACAAAAGCACTTGCTGAGAGCAGAGATATTTACCTGTTTTTTTTAACCGAAATAGAAAGGAATGCTTAAGAATGATTAAATTTCAGCTGAAAACTGGTACCTGTCTCTGAGCTGAGATGCGCCCTCTAAGAAAAGTGGCTTGCAGTGCGGTGCTGCAAAAGACACATCAACACCACGCCGAGACTTTCTCTGTGGTTACACCCCCAGTGCCCCCCAACAGCCTACATGCTGCCCCTCAGGGGTCCATACTCATTAGAGACCTACACAGGTGTCCACATCTTCCATCAGGCTCCCCAGTAGGGTGCCTGGTGTAGTGGGTGGCAAGGGTTGGGATCCTTTGTCTAGAGACTGAAGTCAGACAGAAGCAGTCTCCAAACATGGGGCCGTCCTGGTGTATCAGACTAGAGGACACATGCTGTTCACAGTTTTGTTTCTTGGAGGGAATGCCGATGGCCAATGGCACTTGGGTAAGGTGACCAGACGTCCTGCTTTTTAGCAATTTAGTAACATCTCACAGTGTTTTAAAATTAAAATAAATATATTACAATACTATTTTTGCATTCTGTGAAAATTTGTGTTGCTCCATATAGACCAAATTTTTAATCAAGAAACAGGTCCCCCTCCCCCCCCCCCGCCCTGGTCAATGGGGTCCTGCTTAAAATCTGGTCACTTATAGACTTGGGGGAACTTTGGAAGTGTACTTTCAATGATGTCTTCTTATTTCATAATGCCACTTCCAAAAGTTATTTTGTTTGTGCTGTGTGTGCGTGCTTAGGGAGCAGACTGGGTTTCCATTCAGCAGTTCGTGCACATTATGTTTTATAAAATGGATCACTATCCCCACTTCCTCCTTGTGGTTCCTGTTTGCATTCATTCTTCTCTACTATATGGTCTTACCTTCTGAGCCTTCTCCCTGGGCATTTGCTGCCCCTGTGGTCTTGTGTGGTTGATTATTATAAAGATTGAGAACATCCCTGGTATCATAGTCGACCTTAAAAATCCAAGCCCAAATTCACTGCCATTGAGTTGATTCCGACTCATAGTCACTGTATAGGGTAGGGTAGAACTGCCTCATGGGTCTCCCACGCGGTAACTGCCGATGGGAGTTGAAAGCTCATCTTTCTCCCTCAGAGCAGCTGATGGGTTTGAGCCGGCAAGCTGGGCTCAGCGCCTAACTCGTAACCGCCACCCCGTCCGGTCTTCTCGTTGATCCCATGGGCCTATTGTTTGGCTGACAGTTGAGTCTTGAGAGGGAGTTCACGTTCAAGATCAAAAGCATCAGGGGCCATTGTCTCTGGGAGGGCTAAAAGCACAAGTGTTTTTTTTTGGGGGGGGTGCATCACTGCTCTCTGGTGGTGGAGTAGGGCACAAGTTGTTTTAAAATTTGGGTTTGTCTGCAGCTTCAAGGGGAAACCGTTCAGTCCATCAGCAAATCCGGTGCACACAATGACTTTTATGTCATTCCCCTTCCAGGCACTGGAAAGAGCTTATGGAAAAGACAGGTGTGTTTTTCGAAATGACCGAGACCTTTACTTTGGAAAACATGTTCGCCATGGAGCTCCATAAGCATGCCGACATCCTCAACGAGATCGTCACAGCCGCCATCAAGGAGATTGCCATCGAGAAGGTGGGGCTCCTCGCAGTTCTGAAACAGGTTCCAGAAAGGCGTAATTTGCATCCAAAGAGGAGGCACATTTGATGTAGGACCTGCTGCACTGGGGGAAGAAAGAGTCGTTTCTCGAGCTAGGTTTTCTTCCTCTATTACTTTTTTCCCTTAAGCATAGTTTCATTTGTGCAGGATTTGGTATGGAAACTGGGTGTTCGTGGTAAGAACGGAGATGCTAGATGTACCCCTCACCTTCCAGCACCCGGAGAGAGTTATTTCCCACAATTTGGTGTCTGTCCTTCCAGCGTTAGGCCACCGTGACTAAGCCCTTGGCTGCTAACCAAGGGTCTCCATGGGAAAAAGATGTATTGGTCTGCGTCCAGAAAGAGCCATCCTGTCCCACGGTGTGTGTGTGTGTGTGTGTGTGTGTGTGTGTGTGTGTAGCTCAGTGACTGTGGACTTGGTTTGTTGAAGATGCACCTGTACCTACCCATACACATACTTCCTACAGACACACACATGATTCTACACAGCTCTCTGCATGTTGGGTTGGTCAGTGCCACTGAGTGGTCGTGAGTGCTGGTGACCCTGTGGACAAGAGAAGGAAGCCCTGCCTGTCCCGCGCCCGCCTCACAGCGGTGGTTATGTCTGAGCCTGTTGTCGCAGCCACTGATCAACCCATCTCCCTGAGGGTCTTCCTCTTTCCCACTTCCCTTTCACTTCATAGAGACACTCACCTCTGTGCACACAGGCATCACTTCTTGGCCTCTGGGCTAAGATCAAGTGTAGTATGTATACATGCTGGCACATATATGCAGATGCACACTCACACACACTTACATTCACATATATTCATAGTGTGGACGTACATTTGTACAGTATATACAAGTGTGCATATGTATGGATATGTTTTGACAGAGATCACTTATGAAAAGGAATCACCACGGACATGCTTTCTTGCTTATTAGTGGAGAAGCCACAGGAGCAATAGTGCCTAAGTGCCCAGATTTTGGAGGCCGAATAGGAGTGTGCCTGGCACTCGGTAGTCCCACTTCCCATCTCTGCAAATTGAGAGTTGTAATTGTTCCCCCACCCCACCCCCGGGGTGGTTTTGAAGAGAAAATGAGCTATTGTAGATAACCTGTTTACCTATAAAGAAGCAGATGCTTCATCAACAGTTATTACTAAGATGCCCCAAACCAAGTCCACAGCCATCCATTCTGCATCATAACAACTCTTAAATTACTATGATAGACTTTCTTTGCCAAGAAATCCAGGACTCTGCCTTGAGGAGCCGATCAAAGGCATGCTAAGGATGTTGTCATTGAATTGTGGTTGTGTGTTTCTAATATAGATATGTGTATATATATAATTTTATTTCCCCCCCTTCCTGGACAGGCTGTGAAGGAAATCCTGGACACGTGGGAAAACATGAAGTTCACAGTGATGAAGTATTATAAAGGCACCCAGGAGCGGGGCTACATCTTGGGGTCTGTGGATGATGTGATCCAGTGCCTTGATGACAACACAGTCAACCTGCAAAGTATCTCCGGAAGCAGATTTGTGGGGCCTTTTCTACAAACTGTCCACAAGTGGGAGAAGACACTTTCTCTCATCGGGGAAGTCATTGAGGCAAGTGACAAGCCCGAGGGTTGGTGAGGGCTCATTGATGGCAGAAAGTTTTTGTTTGACGTACTGTCACCCCCAGGCCAAAACCTGCACCACTGTGGTTTCTTTCCGAGATTGGGGCATATGGCTTCTTTCCTAATGCCTCTGTTCTTGTTTAATACCCCTCAGTTCTTGTTGAAAAGATGCACCTCCTTTTATTCATTCAAAATTTTAAGCAGGTTTATTTTAAAGTCCCTTTCCTATTTCTGGGATCCCTGGTGGCATAGTGGTTGCACAATAAGCTGTGACCCACAAGGCTAGCACTTTGAAACCACTAGTCGCTCTTAGGGAGAAAAACAGGACTTTCTAATCCCATCAAAAGCGATGGTTTTAGAAACCCACAGAGGCAGTTTTACCCTGTCCTATGGGGTCACTATTAAGTGGCATCAGTGACGTGGTGGCAGTGAGTCTTATTTTGCTCCTATTGCTCTGTGGTCTTTTTCTTATTTTCTCTTTTCTTAAATGAGAATTTCCTTTTTGCTTTGTATCTGCTAAGTATCATGGTGGTGGATTTCTCTCCGCGTTCTGTGATTTTATTTTATAATTCATTTTGTTATTTTACTATTGTTGGGAATACACGCAGAAAGAATAAACCCATTCAACAGTTCCTGCGTGTGCAATTCAGTCCCACTGGTTAGATTCTTACAGTTCTGCAACCACCCCCAGTCTCTTTTTATAAATTATTCTCCCGTTGCTGAGGTAAGAACATTGACCACTAAAGGTCCTCCTCTCTATTCTTTTGATCTGCTATTACCAATTTGATTCCATGTAGATCTTTCCACCCATATAGATCTTGCCAGACTTCAGGACTCCCTGAAGCCCCAAACCAAACTCCCTGCCATCAGTCAGGCTGGCGCACAGTGAGCCCGCGGAGTTCTGAGAGGAGCTTGGACTGGAGTAGAAAGCCCCGTCTTTCCCCCTTGGAGCTGCTGCTGATTTTGAACCGCCGACCATAAAGCTCACAGCCCAACTTGTAACCAGTACCCCACCAGTGCCCACGGTGGGCCTTTGTTTAACTAGTTCAGCTGTGATTTAACTTAAGAAATCAGGGGATATTTTTGGTTTCAGGTTTAAGGATCTTAAAGAAAGTTCTTTAGGGATCCATGTAGTCCCCATGGCTCCAGAAACTCTGAATCTATAGGAATTTGGAAATCCTGTTATCTTTTCCCCCTTCTGATCAGGATTCTGCCATAAAAACTTCAATAAAAATACTCAGTATTGGTAGCTAGGCACCATCTAGTTCCTCTCATTTCCTGGCAAAGGAGGTAGTTGTTCATGAGGAAATCACTCAATCCAAACATTAGATATTTCCCTCTTATTCCTGACTCCACTTCTTTCTCTGTTGCTTCAGACATTGTGATTTTATTTAATTTTTGGTCACTTGATTATTTATTTTTTTAAGCAAAAGGGAAGAAATTTATTGGGGCCCATACAGGAAATCCTAGAGGGACCCACCATACCGTACTATATAGGCATGCCCAGGCAAAAGGCCCCATCATTTATTGTACCCAGAGCCCCAAGACTGGCTGGGAATGGGGGGATGGGTCACCTTATATAACACCCCGCCCCCATGCTTATTTTCCTTTATTGTGTGTTTTTACTGTGTCCCCAGCCTGGCCCATAGCATTGGGTTCCTTCCGACAAGACTTTATAGTAGATGGCTAGGAAGTTCTTCTTTTGTGAGAAATTCTAATCCAGACTCCTGTGAAGAACCCAGACTGGACTCTTTGTTTTGTGGCATTACTGCCCTGGTGGAAATAGGAGGCCCAGGAGAGCTGCTGCTGGATTTGAACCACCAGCGCAGTGGGCCGCAGTCACATGCACAACCACTACACCGCCGGGGCTGAGCCCCTGGACTCCTTGTTTTTGTACGATCACCTTTCCTTCTCCCCAGGTTCCAGCCAAGTGGTCCTTTGTTGGCCACATCCTGAGCTTCGGGTGGGATGACAGCAGATTTGATTCACTGCCAGGAAGGCAGTCAGGTTTTCTTGCCTTCTGTGTAATTCTACCCCAGTCTCCATGGGTGGCAGTTTCCTGTTTGCAGTTCATCGCGGCTTCCTTCCTATCCAAGACTGATGTGAACGTGGAGTGTGGCTCGGTGTTTAAACTTTTCCTTGTCGTGCCGAGTGCCCGCCTCTTGGAACAGAGTCCTCTGACCTGAGTGGAGCCTAACTGCCCTGCTTCTGCGTGGACTGTGTTCTTCAGCCCTGAAGAGAGCCGGCAGCCTGCTGCTGATGTTTTGCCCTTTGCACTTGCAGATCTGGATGCTGGTTCAGCGAAAGTGGATGTATCTTGAAAGCATTTTTATTGGCGGAGACATACGATCGCAACTCCCAGAGGAGGCAAAGAAGTTTGACAACATCGATAGAGTATTTCGAAGGGCAAGTGATTCTTCCTTTGTGGACGCTTGTCACTGTAGATTTAGTGAAGGACGAAGCACGCCATCAGTCCTGCACGCAATAGTCCACACCCTTTTTGTCTCAACTCCTCCACTGCAATCCCCCCGGAGGAACCATCACTGCTCTCACTTCCTCTGTGTGCCCACCTTTTGTTCCTCCTTCTCCCCTGACCTTCTGAGCGTTGCCTTTGGGTCAGTGTTGCCATGACAGCATGCGTTTATGTGCTTACAGCGCATGATGACAGAGGGTCTTTGGGAAGTCAGTGGGAAAATGAGATCGAAAGTGATGCTTTCCCATAAGGTTTTGAAATTTCCCATATAACCACAGTGCATATTCCTTTGTCTCTTGTAATCATCTCATAGTAGTGCAAGAAACATTATTTTACATTGATTGCACAAGCATCTGAGGGATGATTTTATTTTAAAATAATTTTATTGGGGCTCTTACAGCTCTTGTCACAATTCTGACATCCATCCATCATGTCAAGCACATTTGTACATATGTTGCCATCATCATTTTCAAAACGCTTTCTTCCTACTTGAGCCCTTGGAACTACTTGAGCCTGAGGGGCTGTTTTAGTGAATTTTTGGAATATTCTTGTCAGTGTCTTTCCTGTATTTGTGCCCTTTTTCTCTAGCAGTTGGGTCTTTTAGTCTAACTGAGTTCTTTGCTTTCACAGATCCTGGGCAAGTTAGCACCTTTGACTTTTTCCATATTTGGCATGAATCTCTTGTGGTATATTTGGGGGAAGTAAGTTGCCCCTGCAAGATTATGCTTGTTTTCAGGCTTTTCCAAGAAAGGGTAGTACAGCTGTCCCTGCTGCCCGGAGGGTGTGGGAGCCAGACGGAACCTCCTGGCTGCCCCACTGCAGACTCCAGGCGCCTTGGCCACTTTGTGCCTCCCAGCCTTCAGCCGTAAAGGGCCTGCTCATGGCTTGGCCTCCTCTCTCCACAACTCTTTGTGCCCCCCCCCCCCATCTATTTGCATTTGTTCTTATTTGAAAAAGCAAAATAATCAGACCACAAATATCTACTTACTATGGAAGGAATTAGAACCTACAAGCAAAAGGGAGCAGGGAAGGGTGGTCAATTTTGTAATCCACCGTCCTGATGAGCAAGCGTTGAACTGCTAGCTAGAAGGTCAACAGTTCAAACCCACCAGTCAAGCCCCGGGGGAAAGTCAAGGCTGCCTGCTCCCATAAAGCCATGGTCGGCCTTAGCAAATGTGCAAATGTGCTTGACACATGGATGCATGGATCAATTGTAATAAGAGGTGTATGAACCCCCAAAAGAATGATTTTAAAAAGGAAGAAAATTATAGCCCCGGAGACACGATGTAGAGTCCCTAGAAGCTGGAGTCGAACCGAGGGCATTGGCTTGGGTTTGGGCTCTTGGAGTACCCCCCTGGCTTTGTGGTAGAAACGCCAGTTTTTACTAATGGACAGGGCAGCAGTTTGAACCCACCAGCCCACCCTGGGAGAAAGAATGTGACAGTCTGTCCCCATGGACTGCAGCCTTGGAAACACTACGAGGCATGTTCACTCTGTCCTGTAGAGGGGCAATGACTGGGTGGCAATGTGTTTATCATCCAAGATTAGAAACCAAGCCCAAATCCATGTCATCGGGGTAGTGCCAAGTCAAAGCACACCTATGCACTATTCTTACGTCAGCTTATGAAAACAGACAGATGTCACTAGATGGCCTATAAAACACAGAGCCAGCCTCCCCAATGGAGTCGACTTAAAAAAAGATCAATATACATTTAAAAAATAAACACCATTTTTCACAGTATCTTCTTATATCGTGTGTGTGTGTGTGTGTGTTTTCACCCCGTTCTATGCTGCTGGACATTGAGGGTAGTGTTCCCTTTGTTTATATTTGCTTTATAAAGAAGACCCAGGTGGACATCCTGGCACACAGTTGCTCACAGTGGAATCGCAGGGCTCCTTCACTGCACAAACACTGTTGTTGCGATTCAGTGCTCTCCCATGACCAGCCAGGGCTCATGGGCATCCATCCAGAGACAGCATAAAAAGCCCTCATCAGAAAGGAACGTATTATATATAACCCCCCACCCTGAAGGGGGTGAACAACAGAAATGTGAGTGAAGGGAGATAATGGACAGTTTAAGATATGAAATAATAATAACAATGTAATTGACTAAGGATTCATGAGGGTAGGAGGGTTGGGGAAAAAAGAGCTTCTACCAAGGGCTAAAAAAAATGTTTTAGGAATGATGGCAACACATGTACAAATATGCTTGTTACAATTGATGTATGGGATATTATAAGAGCTGTAAGAGTCACCAAGAAAATAATTGGAAACAAAGGAGCATATTCTCTATGTTTGAAGGTTCTCAAACCCAAACCAAGCCCCCTGCCATTGAGTTGTTTCTGACCCTTAACCCTAACCCAGAAGCTTCGCTTCAGTGCATGGTGACCTTATGGAGGGGCTTGAGGCGGTGTATCTTCATAGGAGCACACAGCCTCGTCTTTCGCTCTGGGAGTGGCTGGTGGGTTTGAACCATGAACCTAGCGCTTATTAGTCTACTGTGCCATATCTCACAGCGCCACCAGGGCTCATGGAAGGTGCCAAGGAGTTTTAAATTTGCTGGCTGTGGCCTGGCTGTTCTCCCAAAGGCTCTGGTTTGCTCCCTGCCACATCCAGTTCGAGAACGAAGGCGATACGTGTACCTTATTCAGCTGATGGCTTCCTTGGCTGCTCTTTCCAGATCATGGCGGACACTTTGAAAGACCCCGTGATCAAGAGGTGCTGTGAAGCCCAGAACCGCCTCAGTGACCTGCAGAACATCAGTGAGGGCCTAGAGAAGTGCCAGAAGAGTCTGAACGACTACCTGGACTCCAAGCGCAACGCCTTCCCCAGGTTCTTCTTCATCTCTGACGACGAGCTGCTCAGCATCCTGGGGAGCAGCGACCCACTCTGCGTGCAGGAGCACATGATCAAGGTGGGTTCCTGGGGGAGGGACAGGAGCACATGATCAAGGTGGGTTCCTGGGGGAGGGGCAGGAGCACATGATCAAGGTGGTTCCTGGGGGAGAGGGGCAGGAGCACATGATAGACATGGGTCCCTGGGGTGGGGGAGAGGAACACATGAAAGAGGGGTAGGGTGGTCTCTGGGGGGCAGGAGCACATGATCAAGGTGGGCCCTCAGGGACAGGGAGCTGCTGTGTGTCCAGGAGCAGGTGACACAGGTCAGCCAGCAAGCATCCCACTTCATCACAGATACTGTGAAATGGTGTCCACCTTTGTATCTGAAGCTGAAGCCTGGTGAGAGTCACTGGGTCTGAAAAAAGAACAATTTTCTTTTTGAGAAATGGGTAAAAAGAACAAGATGATGAGCTAGTGGCTACTGCCATGGAGTCGATTTCAGCTGCTAGCGTGCCTGTGCTGCTGCCATTTGAGGTGCTGTTTGGACCCACAGTGATCCTGTGCACGGCAGAAGGGAGCACCACCCGGTCCTGCTCCATCGTCCTCCCTATTGTTCCGCTTGAGCCCATGGTGACAGCCACGGTGTCAACCCACCTCCTTGAGAGCTTCCTCCTCTTTCTCCGCCCTTCCACTTTACCAAGCACGATGTGCACCTCCAGGCCTGGGCTAGGCCGACAGCAGGTCCAAACTATGTAAAACGTTCCATTTCATTTTTCACGACTTCCAATTCTCTAGATTGATCTATCCTGAGTTCTGATTATTGCAGCCCAGCACTGCTCAATGGGGCAGTGAGGATTTGGATGTAGATGAGGGTGTACTCCCTGCTAAATTATTTTTTCAAAGCTATGTATCTATTATTATTACTTTTTACAAAGCAACCTTACCGCCTTCAAAGTACTCTCCATGACACTTTAATATGTGTGTCAAATCTGCGATCCCATTCTTGGAAACATTTTTCCAACTCATCTGTTTGGATGGCTGAGAGCACCTCCTTCATTTTTTTCTTCACCTTTCTACATCCTCAAATCACTGTCCTTTCGTGTCCTTCTTCATTGATGCAACAGAAAGAAGTTACACAGTGCGAGGTCAGATGAGTCAGGTGTGTGGGGCAAGAGGGGTATGCTTTTCTTTGCCCCAAACTGGTGCACGGAGATGGCTGCATGAGAGGTACATTGTCATGGTGGCAAAACCAGTGCCCCGTCTGCCACAAATCAGGTCTTTTTTTTCACACACTATTATGCAATCTTTTCAGAACCTCTAAATAGAAAGCTGGATGAGCAGCCTGACCTGCTAGAACCTGATAGAACAAACTCCAAATGCACTATGAGTCACATTTTTGTCTCTTTGGGAAATTGACAGACGTCCAGAATGAGGTTTGTCTTCATTCTCACCTTTTTTTGAAGCAAGAAGCCCACTTGTACACTTGAGTTTTTCCCATAGCACTGTCCTTGTGAGCTGTGTTCAATATCACAATTTCTTTCTTTTAAAAAAGATCATTTTATTTGGGGCTCATACAATTCTTATCACAATCCATGCATCCAACCATTGTATCAAGCACATTTGTACATTTGTTGCTATTATCATTCTCAACCCATTTTCTTTCTACTTGAGCCCTTGGTATCAGCTCCTCATTTTTCCCCCTCCCTCATGAACCCTTGATAATTTATAAATTATTATTTTGTTATGTCTTACACAGTCTCATGTCTTCCTTAACCCACTGTTCTCTAATTACATTTCCTGTAGCTTTTTTCCTGATTAAGAAACAAAATTTCAGGGCTGAGCCCCGGTGGCATAGTGGTTGTGCACAGGACTGGGGCCCACTGGAATGGAGGTTCAATTCCAGCAATGGCTCCACAGGAGCAAAGACTGGGCCTCCTACTCCCACCACCAGAGGGCAGTGATGCCCCTCCCCCAAAAAAGAAACAAAATTTCAAGCCACACGCTGTTCTCTTAAATCAGCCATCACAAAAAATGAGGTTCAAGTAAAGCTGCTTTCATGAAAAAATTCACCATGACCAGAGAGAATCTTCCAGGTGATGCCACTGGGTGCACTAACTCAGAGCAAGTTACTGGATGCTTGCCTAGCATGAAAAATGCATACTGTGAAAGCTTCAGCCAGCGGAGCTTTTTTCCATTTTCTTGTTTTTTTAGGGGGGGGGTATCCCCTTGTATGTCTCAAATTCCTCAGCCCTAGAGTGTTCATGCAGTGTCCTGGGATGGTGAAAGTGGTGCCCACACTTGACTGTGGTTGGTGATTTGGGCCCACTAGGAGACACCTTCCAAGAAGGGGCCAGTTGTCAACATCTGCAACATCCGCCACTGAAAGCCCAGAGGCGTGCAGTTCCACTCTGATGCACCCAGGGTGACCGGGCGCTAGAATCAGCCCGGCATCAGCTGGGCCTGGGGCGGGCACGTGGGTCCTCACTAGATCACCTCGCCCGTTTGAAGTGGTACACCAGTTGAGACTGCCCAAGCTCAGTTCGTACACTAGAATCTCCCTTGGAGGGAGTCTCTCTTATGTTCCCTACAGAGTTTTGCACACCTCAGGGTCAACAAGAATGTCTAAGGAGTTTTGGTCTGGGTTGAGCCCCGGTGGGGTTGTGGTTGTGTGCGGGACTGTGGCCCGCTGGGTTGATAGTTCAAATCCAGCAGCAGCTCTTCAGAAGCAAGGCTGGGCCTCCCACTCCCACCAGAGGGCAGTGATGCCCCCCCCCAAAAAAAATAATTTTGGTCTGGTGGGCCTTTCTTTGCCATGTGACCCCAGCTTGCCCATTGCGGTTGCCCATGTCCTCTAGTTCTAACGGAATGCCACGCAGTGTTTCAGACCCCATCTCTCTGCTGTCCTGCAGATGTACGACAACATCGCATCCCTGCGGTTCCATGACGGAGACAGCGGGGAGAAGCTGGTGTCGGCCATGATCTCAGCAGAGGGAGAAGTCATGGAGTTCCGTAAGATCATCCGGGCTGAAGGGCGCGTGGAGGACTGGATGACCGCTGTCCTGAATGAAATGAGAAGAACCAACAGGCTCATCACTAAGGAGGCCATCTTTCGATACTGTGAGGACAGGATCAGGTACTCGTCGCTGCAGCAGATGGCGCTTGAGGGTTGGAGGGAGAAGGCCCTCTTCAGTGCAGTCAGCCCTGGAGAGTCAAGAAAGCAGCGTGTGCCACAGCAGGCAGCAGGGGCAGGAAGGACAGGCGCGTGGACACGGGGAGCCCAGGGAGGATGCGGAAAGAGCCAGGGCTGTTCCTCTGAGGCCTGGCAGCCTGGGCCAGGAAGCAAAACGTGTACACATTATTGAAAGGAGAAGGAACAAGCTACAGCCTCCCTGCCCTCGAGTCGGTGCTGATCTTAGTGGACTCCTGTGGGTTCCCGGACGGCAGCTGTTTGGGGAGTAGAAAGACCCAGTCTCTGCTGCAGAGCTGCTTGTGCTTTTGAACCGCTGACCATAGGACTCACAGCCTAGCGTGTAACCCCTACACCACCAGGGCTCCCAACGCGCTGTGAGAGAAGGTGGAAATTCCTTCGCTCTGAAGGTGGACCAGTGTTCCAGGTGTGGTTTTCTTACAGCCTCTGGACTGCCTCCCGGTCCTGGGACAGATACTGACCGGGCTCATCTTGGCTTTTCCTGGGCCACTTTATTTTCTTAATCACATTACCTCAGTCTCTCCCTCTTCATATTGCCGACATCCCAGTTTGACTGAAAACAGAGAACCCCAGGACGATATTTACTTGTCTTTTATTGACTATAGAAAGGCTATGAACTGTGTGGGTCATAACAAATGATGGATGACATTTTGAGGAATGGGAATTCCAAAGCACTTCACCGGGCTCATGTAAAACCCATCCATACACTAAGAGGCAGTTGTTGAAACAGGACCAGGGAATAATGAATCGTTTAAAATCAGGAAAAGGAATGTGTCAGCGTTGTATCTCTTTACCATACTTACTTAATCTGTATGTTGAGAAAATAACCCGAGAAGCTAGACTATATAAAAAACTTTTAAAATACAGTTTTATTAGTATGTTGTCCACATATCATACAATTCAGTAGTTCATATCACAAGAGTTGCACAATCTTTACCACAATGGATTTTAGAACATTTTCTTTTCCCCTGTATGCATTCACTTATTTTTGCAAGAATAAATTCATTTATTGCAAGAATAAATTCATTTGCAAGAATAAATTCATTTATTTTTGCACACAGGACATTCACCGTCTGAGACCTTTGGCATATATTGCTCACTGCCATTGGTTGTAACTTTTGGGCTGTGCAGCCTCTACTGAAATCCCCTTCCAAATTGTGCCACCACTATTAGAAGTCTCATAAACCAGAGGATAAAGGACTGTTGTCCCTAGTGACTTCTGAGTTATCTTTTTGATGGCTCCTACAGTGAATGATAGTCACTTCTTTGGGGAGCCATATGGCTTCCAAAGCTGAGTTTATGTTAATTGACTCAAATAACAACACCCCCGCCCCCCCAGTCAAAGTCAGTCCATTCAAATGCAAAAATCAATGGGAAAGCGGCACTGAGAAAAAAGGCGTCCTTTAAGTTCAGGGCGGTATAATGCACCCCAGATGAGGTATGAGGTTTAACAGGGTATAGGGGTTGGGCACTGTGGAGTGGGCGGTTTTAACCCTCTTATTAACTTCCCTCAAGTCTTGCACCAGGCGGTAATCATTAGTTCGGAGCTTCTTAACTGGCAAGAGGGGGGTGTTTCAGGCTGGCTGGCACGGGACCAGAATCCCAACTTCCCTTAACTGGCTAATGGGCACAGCGATGCCTCAGTGTGCTTCCAGGGAAATGGGATACTGCCTGACCCACGCAGGGGTGTCCAGGCTACATAATTGCACAAGAACAGGTGGCTGATGTTCTGCCAAGCCTGCCAAATCCCTGGAATTTGATTTTTCAAGTTTTCCATCAAAGAGGAAGGGGATTTTTGATTATTTAATCCCTCGAAGAAAAGATGCATTTCAGTTAAGGGTGCCGAGTACAAGATGCATGGTGGGCCCTCTGGGAGAGTAAGGGGGGTGCCTGCTGGGCCGAAGGAAATCGTGGCCCTGAGTTTCTCCAATAAGCCCCCACCCAAAAGTGGGTATGGCGGCTGAGCCCCGGTGGCGTAGTGGTTGTTCCGGGACTACGGCCCACTGGGATAGAGGTTCAGTTCCAGCAGCGGCTGGGAGCAAACGCTGGGCTTCCTACTTCCACCACCAGAGGGCAGTGACGCCAAAACAAACAAACAAACAAAACAAACAAAAAACAAAAGTGGGTATGGGCAGTTAGGCAAAACTAGAAAGGAGTGTGTGATGACACCCTCCCTCTCTTAAGTCTAATTTTGGCTGTGGTCCATGGGTATGTTTGGGGCTGCCCCATGACTCCCACAATGGGAGTCTTAGTCTTTGTCATAAGGCCCACAGCCTCTTTTTTTTTTTAGGCATCACTGCCCCAGGTGGTGGAAGTAGGAGGCCCAGCCTTTGCTCCTGGGAGCCGGAATTGAACCTCCACCCCAGTGGGCCGCAGTCCTGCGCACAACCACTACACCACGGGGGCTCAGCCCCACAGCCTCTTTTAATACAGAGAATGTGGCTCCTGCGTTGACTAAAAAATCCGTGGGCTGGACCCTACCTTCAAAGTTATTACGGGCTCCTGGGGGCCGAGTAGGTGAGAGTTCTGACCTCCTCACTTTGCACCCCCAGGAGGATCGGTGTCGACGGCTCGCTAGGCTTCCCTTCACTCTGGTGTTCATTTTTCCAATGTCTGAATCTCTTGCACTTGGCACACTGGTTGGGTGGCAGCGGCCTCCCATGGGGGGACTTTGCTCCCGGGGAATTCTTTCAGGCTTCCTTAGGGGTCTCCTCGGCCGTCTATCTTCTTGCAAAGCAGCTATAACCAACCACCTTCGTGGTTCTTTTGGTAGTTGCCGCATCAGGGGTGTTTTGATTGTTGAAAACCTTTTGGGCCACCTTTATCAACTCACTGAGCTTTTTGCCTTCAAACCCATCTAACTTCTGTAATTTTTCTTTAATGTCTGAGACCCACTGTGTAACAAACGCAACATTAATTGCCTTGTGGTTTTCTGGGGCCTCTGGGTCTGTGGGAGTAGATGTCTGGTAGGTCTCGAACAGTCTTTCTAAAAAGGCAGCTGGACTTTCTCCCGTCCCTTGAGTCAATTCACTAGCCTTAGACATATTAGTAGGTTTTCTTAGGCAGCCTTCCGAAGGCCCTGCAACTGAGTCTGGTGATATAGTTTCAATGATCCCCTACCTTGGTGGGTGTTTGGGTCCCAATCTGGGCTATGGTTCGGGCCTCGGGCTTCTACGTCTGACGCCAGTTGCCCACCTGGGCCCAAAATGGCCTTCCAGACTTGGCTGTGAATTCTTACACGTTCCTTGGCCGGGAAGAGGACCTGAAGAAGCTGTTGGGAATCATCCCAGGTGGGCTGGTGGGTGTAGAAGACTTTTTCTAAGAGGGAAATGAGACTCTGGGGTTTTCTGGAAAAAGGGGAGTTTTAAAGATCGCTAGTTATAAAGATCGCTAGTGGAAAAAGGGGCATAAACCATAAATAAAGATTGCTAGTAGAAAAAGGGGCATAAACCATAAATGGTGGTCACTCCTGGGTAATGGTGCCATCTGCCGAAACGAAAAGATAGCAGAGGGGGCCGGTCCAGCTGAAGAGTCCAGGGAAGGGGATCAAATACTGTTTCCCCAGGTCCACAGTGGACTATAACGGGGTTCGGGTGCAGCCTCCAGCCTGGCCTCTTTCTCCCTCACGCCCCACCCCCCCAGGAGAAGGTCTTCTGTTGGTGCTGGGATGACAGGTTGGCTCTGTTCTTTGGGTTTTTCTGGTGGCCGGTCACTTTTTGGTGTCTACCCTGGTCTGGGTGCATTAGGCCTGTAAAGCGATCTGACAGGGCTTGCTTTTGGCACATCCATCAAGTACAGTGGCCTTTCAGAGGCAATGTCAATCCAAACATCGATATAAAGGATTTGGTTTGGGTGTCTGGCTGATTGGCTTGGCTGTCCATACTGCTGTTGAATGGTAGATAAGAGAACTAAATTAAAAGAGCCCTCAGGGGGCCATCCAGTCCCAAAGGAGGGTCATTCCGTCCACAGAGAGACCGGAGAGTGGGGGTAGTAGTCTCGGGCTCTCCTGTGAAAATCAGGAAAAAAAATTTCAAAGGCATCCCAGGTGTGTTTTGGCAGTCAACTCCCATCCTGCAAGCGAGAAGCGGCCGAGCACAAGCAAGACCTATAAACAAAAACAAGATGAAACTGACAAAGAACAAAACCTAACCAAACCAGGGTCCCGACTGATGTCTCGGTCAGGAGCCACAGGGCGACACTGTTGCCACATGCAGTGAGTCAGAGATTTCCCACTTACCCAAGATGCCTCTTATAGGCAGCCTGTGCTCTCTGACTGCGTGCGGGGCGAAGGAACGTCTCTCCAGAGTTTCCCCTACAGCCGATACCTTTTGTTTTCACTTTGTGGTCGAAGGCCTCCAACTCCTCCACACCACAGGGCAGAGGAACATCTCTCCGAGGGTCCCCCTCGGGGAAGGAGCGGGGCTTGCTTGGATGGAGTCTGATCTCAGGCTGCTTTATCTCACGGGGTCCTCCAGATCTTATAAACCAGTAGATAAAGGAAACTAGGACACCAGAGTCTAATAAGTCAAATTTCTTAGAAACCTGCACAGGGACTGTCCCCACTCCGTCCAAGGAGGCAGAATAGCCCTGAGTTTCATCAGTCTGAGGTTTTTGCACTCCCTGGCTGGCCTTCCACCGCTGAGCAAAAGCAAGCAGATCAATAGAAGCCAGAGGTTTGCAGTTAGCCATTCTTACTCTTATTTTTAAAAATTTTTTTTAGGGGGGGATCATCACTGCCCTGGTGGTGGGAGTAGGAGGCCCAGCCTTGCTCCTGGAGAGCTGCTGCTAGATTTGAACCTCCAGCCCAGTGGGCCGCAGTCCCGCACACAACCAGTCTGCCACCGGGGTTCAGTCCTTCCTCTTATTTTTGCAGAAACAATTGAAAAACATACCTCCTAAGCAGGCATACCCTTCCAGCGAGGAAGCTCCATTCCAGTTAGAACATTCACTTGCCCTATTGCTCTCTTCTGTCCCTGTCCCAATCTTAAACAAGTCTAAGCCTTTAGTCAATAATTTTCCACTTCCACAAAATGAATACTATGCCCCCTAAAGCAAAAAAAACTTCCTCCCTCACCCATGTGACCGGAGATCAAGTTTGTTTCTCTCTCTCTCTCTCTCTCTCAGTAGTTTTCCTGATAGAATATTCACATATTATACACTTCCATAGTGAAACCGCTTCTAAATGTATCTTAAACTCATCAGATACAGTTTCCAAATATTTTATCCCTGCCTATCGGTTGTCTTCACTTTCCTGATACCCACTGCCAAGTGTTCCCCATTTTAACCAAGACGTCTAATGAGTCTGTTTTGCCTTTTGTTTCTTGTGTTGCTTTGTCCCCAAATGATCTGGGAATCCACTGTCAAAAAGCAAGGTCCCGAGACTTTCTAAGGAAGTAAGTCCTTGATGGATCAGTTTCCCCACCCCCTCCCCTGAAGAACCTCCCTGAACAGTGTGCTCTCTGTGCAGAGTCGACTGGATGCTCATGTACCAGGGCATGGTGGTGCTAGCCTCGTGCCAGGTGTGGTGGACCTGGGAGGTGGAAGACGTCTTCCGCAGAGTGAAGGAAGGAGAGAAGCAGGCCATGAAGAACTATGGCAAGAAAATGCACCAGCAGATCGATGAGTTGGTGACACGGATTACCATGCCCCTGAGCAGGAACAACCGGAAGAAATATAACACAGTTCTCATCATTGACGTGCACGCCAGGGACATAGTCGATTCCTTCATCAGGGCCAGGTGAGCCCCCACCCCCACCCCATCAGTGTTCTCTGTCTGGCCCCCTCCATCTCTCCTCCCACCTTTGTATCTTACCTCTTCTCCCTCCCTGCTTTACGGTCTCTCCTCCCCGCAGCATCCTGGAGGCCCGAGAGTTTGAGTGGGAAAGCCAGCTGCGGTTCTACTGGGACCGAGAACCAGATGAGCTGAACATCCGCCAGTGCACTGGAACCTTCGGCTACGGCTATGAGTACATGGGCTTGAACGGGAGGCTGGTCATCACCCCCCTCACGGATCGGATTTACCTGACCCTCACTCAGGTGACTGCCATGAGACCATGCCGGTTTCTCTGCCCACGAGAGAGTGGTGAGGTGATACACCACACCAAACCCAACTCACTGCTGTCTGGTTGATTCTAGCTCCTACTGACCCTCTGGGACAGGGTAGAACAGACCCTCTGGGCTTTCAAGACTGTCACTCTCTATGGGAGAGGAAAGCCTCGTCTTTCTCCCAAGGAGCGGCTAGTGGTTTTGAACCACTGACCTTGTGATTAGCAGCCCCACTGGTAACCCATTACACTACCAGGGGAGGGGAAATTGGGATAGTCAGGGATTATCGCTGCTCTCAGCCAGAAAGACTTTTCCATTTCCAGGCACTGTCTGGGATTAGAATGTTGCCCCAGCTTCCGTAAGTCCCTAGAAGGAGTTGCAGAACCCTGACAAGCTGGTATGCTCACAGGGGCAGTTTATGGCAGAGAACAGATACCATGGGACAGACCTATGGGACAGGACCCAGGAGAGGCAGGTGTGGGCTTTCTGGTGTGCCCTCTCTGAGCAGACAGCCCATACTTCCCCCAGCAGTGATGCATGGCAACATGTGTGGAGGATGGCCAACCCCGGAGGCTCCCCCGAGCCCTGGTGTCCAGAGTGTCTGTTGAGAGATTGGTCACAAAGACACGGCCAGACACCCTCATGGCTGACTGATATTGTACAGTCCATTGACCTCACTGGAAATTCCATTGTTAGACTCGGTGGCATGGCCCAAGGCTCCAGGTAAGCAAAGACATTCTTGTGAGGCAGGGCATTCCAAGAGATTATTGGTCATCTCCCTGGAACTGGGGCCCAAGGACCACCCCTTTCTGTGGGCAAGGGAATCATTTACTGTACAGATGTGCAAGGAAACACTTCATCACAGGTTCGGTAGGCGCCACTGTACAGTGATAAAAGTAAAGATTACAGTAAAGTCATAGAAAACATGAGAGACAGAAGAGAGGTTGAAATAAGGGAGTCAGACACATTTCATGGTAGCATGCTCATCTCAGCCCCATTTGATGGTCCATGTGGAGAGAGAGGTTTATTGCTAACCAAGACTTAAATCTTTTGGGGAAGTCCAAACCTCCTAACCACAGGAAAGGGTTATGCTATAGGTAATACAGTCATGAAAGGGGACTGGTCTAGCGGTAATATGTGAGAAGATGGGCGGATCCTAGATTCAGGGAAGCAGCCAAATTTTGGATGTCACTGAGCAGGTGTGACTTGTTCTCTGGCTCTCTATAGAAACCATTATCAGTAGAGTGTGAACCCCACGACAGGGAGCAGACCAGTGGTGGAAAGCCTTCAGGGAGAAGTAACCTATTGTCCGTAACCTCAGGGAGGGAGCCTGACCAGACAGTAGTCTGACAGACTGAATGCATCTGATCTCCCCCCGTGGTGGCAAGTAACCTCTAATGTTTGGTGAATCTTTGGAGGAGACAGAGTTGGGGAAACGTCTTCTTATAATTCCACACAGACGTACATGTCTTCAAGAGTATTGTGTCTGGCTCCATGGGACCATTGTCCTCAGAGCTGTCCCCAGACCAGTGTCCAGTGTGCTGCTTCATTCCCTGGTCACCAGTGCCCGAGTAATGGGATCCAGAGAAGTCACTGGAAAAACAGAGGCAAGGAATAGTGATGCTGAGGAGTGTCAACTAGGGCAAGTGAACTTAGCCATCAAAACACACACACACACACACACACACACACACACACACACGGTATCTAGTCGTGGGGCTAAACTTGGAAATGACACCCGCTTTCTTACCCCCATCAGAAAGCAGGTGTTTTGCATTTGGCTTACAACAGGCGCTATCCATGTATCTGGGGGGAGCTCCTGCTGGCCCAGCAGGCACTGGCAAAACCGAGACCACCAAGGACCTCGCCAAAGCCTTGGGCTTGCTGTGTGTGGTGACCAACTGCGGAGAGGGCATGGATTACAAAGTAAGACCTCGCTATCCCTTTTGGCCCTTTGTCGCTGGGCAGAGGGCTCTAAGTGTCCATGAGGGGAGGTGTGGTAGGGTGAGAAGAGTGTCTTCAAAGCCCTGTCACTTCCAGGAGAGCAGAAACCCCAGATGCCAGCACTGGCAGGACTCTGCTGCATGAGGCCTGTGGGAGCAGCAATAGAGAGGGCACTGTGGGGACTGTCTGTCACCCACCGGCAAGCAATGCTCGACCACATTCAGCTTCAGCCAGAATAAAACACCTGAGCTCACTGGCCTCTAGACAGTTCTGCCTCATACCAACCCTGCAGGACGGGGGAACTGCCCCTGTAGGTGTCCCAGGCTGTGGCTCTTGATAGGATTAGAAGACCTTGTTTTCTCCCAGCAGGGCGACTGGTAGGCTCAAACTACTGACCATGCAGTTGGCAGCCCAAAGCCAAACCCACTGTATCTCCCAGCTGGCTTTGCTTTAGAACGCGTCCCTACAGACACAGCATGGCCATCACAGAGGTGACAGCTCCCTGGTCCGGACCCCTGTCTCCCTCTAGGCAGTTGGGAAGATCTTCTCAGGCCTGGCCCAGTGTGGGGCGTGGGGCTGCTTTGACGAGTTTAACCGCATCGATGCCTCCGTGCTGTCGGTGATCTCATCCCAGATCCACACGATCCGAAATGCTCTGATCCACCAACTAACCACCTTCCAGGTACGGAGCAGAGTGGAGTCTGCCTGGTTATAACCCTGAGAACAACCCCCCATCCCATCAGCTGGCTAGGCCCCAGGTACAGAGAGGGGTGAGGCTGCCGAGTCACCTCCGGGGACATTTACCAGGCCACCAATGAGCCACCTTTCAGGTACGGAGCTGGGTGAAGTCGCCTGGCCACTCCCCCCGACACTCACCACGTGCCAGACCCAGTGTTCTGTCGGCGAAGGTTGGCCAGACTTGGTGTGTTCTCAAATCCAGCGGGTTGCGTCTCCGTGCGCCAGCTCCCTCTCTGAAATGCATTGGCCAGGCGATTCCACGGCCCTCATGTTAGCTCCGGATGGAGAACCTGTCCCTCAAAGACAAGTGAGGTGCTGTTCCTCAGTGAGCGGCATGCAGATCCTCCTTTCAAGGAAAACATGTACCCTCGGGGGACCTTCCCAGGCCTGCGGAGAAACTGCGTGAGAAAAAAAATGAAAGTTTCCTTCCATCCAAAACGTCCCTCACTTGTTTTCACTGAGCGGGCTCTTGCTGCTGCTCTGAAGTCTGTCCCGAGCCACAGGGACCCGTGCACAGCAGAAGAACACCCTGCCCCGTCCCGCACCATCCTCACCATTGTTCTGACGTTTGCGCCCACGGAAGCAGCCGCCGTGTCCATCCCCTGGGTTCAGGGCCTTCCTCTTTGTCGCTGCCCTCTAGTTTACCAAGCAGGCGCCCTTCTCCAGGGCCCGGTCTGTCCCGAGGCTAATTCGGCAGCCTCTGACTGGGTAATAATGTAAAACAGCCTCCTCCTTACTGTGCCAGCACTCCACCACAAAGGAAGCCAGCATCTCTCATTCCCATTGATCCTTTCTGATTGGATCAATCTCCCAACGGACTGCAGCAAAGCCTTGTAGGAAAAGGAACCCCAGGAGGTTCAGACACCCAGGCCAGGGTGGCAAGCGGGTCGGGGAGAGGACGACATTAATGTCAATGAAGTCTTGACTAGCTGACAAACTGACCTCAGTGAGACACTGCTGAATTAGCCTCGGGAGAGACCAGGCCCGGGAGAAGGACACCTGCTCGGTAAGGTAGAGGCCAGTGACAAAGAGGAAGACCTTGAGCAAAGTGGACGGACACAGCGGCTGCTTCCATGAGCTCAAACGGCAGAACAGTGATGAGGATGGTGTGGGACGGGGCGGAGTGTCGTTCTGCTGTGCACAGGGCCCTGTGGGTCGGGACAGACTTGACGGTCTATAACAACAACAGTCCCTCAGTGAAGCTCTCCTCTGTGCTGGGTCAGCTGGGTGACCTCACACGTAGCAGCTCATGTAATTGTCTCCATGGAGCTTACGAGGGAGGTTTTGCAGAAAAGGACTCTGAGACTCAGGAGAGATTGGGCTACCTGATGGGGTCATACAATAGACACATGGCAGGGGTCTTTTCCTAACTCTCACTTCTCCCAAGTTCATATCAGAGTTTAGTGTCACCTGAGACTTGCCTGAAGGAGGGGACTGAGCCCTCAGTACCTTCCTGGCCCACAGACCCCCTCCGCTGCCTTCTAACTGTCCTCTAGTTCGAAGGGCAGGAGATCACCCTGGACTCGCGCATGGGCATCTTCATCACCATGAACCCTGGCTACGCTGGCCGCACAGAGCTGCCTGAGTCGGTGAAGGCCCTGTTCCGGCCCGTGGTGGTCATCGTGCCCGACCTGCAGCAGATCTGCGAGATCATGCTCTTCTCTGAAGGCTTCCTGGGTGCTAAGGTGAGCACCATGGTGCCGTTTCTGGCCTTCGGCTGCATGCTCTTTCTTCCCTCGCCCCCGATAACTCCCTCCTTTGCAAAACTCTACACCGCACCAGAAGGTGCAGAAACAGCAAAGCATTCTGAGTGCCCTTCTCCTGCCTCCCGGCCCCCGCCTTTACCCTTGTCAGATGATCTTACACAAGCATGACGCATGAAACTTATAAAAAAGATCCTGGGAAAGTGCCAGTGTCTTCTCAGCCTGGTTTCCCAAACCTCTCTGAAGCCCCCTCTTTCTTGTCAAAGGCAGGAAGCCCAGGTCACCCGTGGCCAGGGTCTCGATCACCCCAGTTTCTCAGTTTCCCTTTCATCCTCTTGTCTATCTGCCCCCCCCCATGAGGGTGCCTTGGTGGCACAGTGGGTTAAGTGCTGGGTGGGCTGAAAGCAAGAGATTCAGAGTTTCTAACCTGCCAGCTGTTGCATGAGAGAAAGATGGAGGCCGTTGGCTTATGACAGCCTCGGCAGTCCCATTGGGCAGTGCTGCTCTGTCCGCCGGCTCCACAAGTCAGATTTCACTCTACAGCAGGGGGTTTGCCTTTCCTTTCTCCATGTAAAATTATACATGTACAGTTTTTCAGAGTTCTGGAAAGGTAAAAAAGAGGCAATATATTTATCCTAAAGGTGGGTAGATTTATTTTTGGAGGTGTGTGTGTGTGTGTGTAAAAGAGAAAGACCTGAGCTCCCTCGATCCACAATGAGGGGTGGAGGAAAGTGCTTACTAAAGAAAGGGCACTGGAGAGATGAGTAGAGAGGGTCAAAGGCATAAGTATGACTTGAACAGTTAAGCCTTTGTCAGTTTGATTCCCCCCTCTGATGCATGCTGGAGCCGATCTGGCTTTCAGGATTTTCTGTGTTTTGTTTTTGTTTGTATGTGTGAGGGTTTGTCTCAGAAGTGTTATGTCACTGGGTGTGATAGGTTTATTGTGCCAACCTGGCCAATAGAAACGTGGGATTTATCAGGTCACAGTTGGATTGGAGGGCAGCGAGATAAATGGCTCTGAGGCCTGCCCCTCCACCCTCCACGCCCCTCTCTTGCTCTCTGGTGATCAGACCAGTGTGCTGCTGCTTTAGCTAGTTCTTTGCTTCACCCTGTGAACGGCACTGCCTATGGGCCAAGCCAACCCATGGATGGTGTGCGAGAGCGTTTGGCTGCTTTGAGTCCTGTCTCCTCATGCTGCTGGTGTGTCCATCACTTGAGCTTGCGGCTGGTGGACCCTGCCGCTTTGCATTGCTTCTGTTGGAGAACCCATCCAGTTAAGCTCCTGAACTACTGATTGTTGGTGACCACTCTGCAGTTTGCTGCCTGTGGGCAGACTCTGCTTGCCTTGTCTGAGGGGGAACGCTTCTGTCTGCTACCTTGACCTTGGATCTGGCAGTCCATGTGAATTGAAGGACGTTCAGTATCTTAACTGTTCCATGGAAGTGAGTTGAACTGAACTCTCTGTACTGCTCTGTGGACTAATTAGCTATTAGGTTTCCTATCTATCTACCTGTAAATATAATCATAATGTCCAGGTTTTGTTTCTCTAGAGAACCCTGCCTAACACATTGGGGTTACCCTCTTGAGGTTATGTTATATGGTTTTCCACTTTTTCAATATATGAAACCCAGGATAGATGAACCCATAAGAATAGCAAGTAGAATAATGGTTTCAGGGGCACAGTGGTAGTGATGGGGTAAAGGGAGATGATGTCAAGGAGTCCAGGAAGAAAAGGAATTTTTGGAAACGGATGATAGTAGCAATTGTACAATTCTACTTGATGTGATTGAACTATGGAATGATATGATGTATGAGGGAGTACCACCCCCTCCATCCCACCCCCCCATAGGAAAGAAGCTCTGTTGAGCAGACTTGTGTAAGACACATTTTTCCTGTTAGGCTAGCATTGAGCAACTCGCTCTGAGTTAGTGCCCCCAATGGCATCTCCTGGGAGGTTCTCTGTGATCACAGTGAATTTTGTCATCAAAGCAGTTTTGCTTGAGTCTTGTTTTTTTGTGATGGTCTATTTAAGAGAATAGCGTGCAGCTGTGAACTTTTGTTTCCTGCTGAGGAAAATGTGGTTGACACTGTTGAGTTATTAAAGATAGCTCACAAGGACAGCATTATGGGAAAAACTCAAGTGTACTAGTAGTTTTCTCGTTTCAAAAAAGGCGAAATGTCGATCGATGACAAACTTAATTCTGAATGTATTTCAAATTCCTGAATGGATGAAATATCGACAAAATCCATGCACCTGTGCTCTAAGACCGATGAGGGGCCCTTGAGGGGCGTTATCTGGACTAGCTTGGAGCTTAGTTCAGTGAATTTTAACAGAAATGAGAAGTATTGCTGTGAAATTTGGACCTGACTGACCAGGAAAGAGAGTGTTGAGTGGAAACATGCCATGATTTGAAAGAACAGCTCTGAATGCTCTTCAGAGAACAGCAGACCCCAACTTTTTTTCTCCAAAGTCATTACTGGTGATGGGACACGGTGCTATTCTTCTGATCCTGAAAACAAACATCAGTCAAGCCAGTGGATGACACCATTGCTACCTCACCCCCAAAAGTTCATTAAGTGAAATCAAAGATCAAGACAGTATTCTTTTTTTTTTTTTTTTTTTCATGTATCAGCAATAGTGCATTTGGAGTTTGTTCCACCAGGTCAGACTGCTAGTTAAGCTTTCCACTTAGAGGTTCTGAAAAGATTGTGTAACAGTGTGTGACAAAAAAAGCCTGATTTGTGGCAGAGGGGGGACTAGTTTTGCCACCACGACAATGCACCTGCTCATGCAGCCATCTCAGTGCACCAGTTTTTAGCACACACACCAAAGCATGCCTCTCTTGCCCCTCACACACACCTTCTTCACCTGACCTCACTCTGTGCAACTTCTTTTGGTTTCTGAGAATGAAGAGGGAGCATGAAAGGACAGCAATGTGACGATGTAGACGATGTGAAGGAAAAAACACAAGGGAGGTGCTGGTAGTCATTCAAACAGATGAAATTGAAAAATGTTCCCAAGAACAGAATTGCAGATTTGACAAATGTATTAAGTGCTAAGGAGAGTACTTCAAAGGGGATTAGGTTATTTTGTAAAACAAACAAACAAACAAAAAAAACCCATAACTTTGAAAAAAAAACTTTTTTTTTTTTTTGGCGCGCATGTGGGTTACCTCTTATATGTATGAACTCCTAATGAATAAATTTCAGAGAGAGAGAGAGAGACAGCCTGTGGTGAACTGGCTACGCGTGGGGTTGTCCGTGGGGCTAAGTGCATGTTCAGTAGTCTGAAATCACCTGCTGGTCCTCAGGAGAAAAGGGGTTTTTTGCTCCTGTAAATAGCGATAGCCTTGGCAATTCACAGGGGCGGTTCTAGCCTGTCCTGCGGAGTCGCCATGAGTGGACTTCAGCCTGATGGCCGTGGCACACACATACACACACTCCTGTCCTCCATTGTGTCAGGATGTAGGTTGAACAGGGAAATCTCTTATTCTCAGTCTTCATCGCCGCCGCCCCTACCCCACCACCTCTCCAAGCAGTAGGCTTTGAATTCATCCTCCAAAGGGCCCACTTTGACCCAGTGGGGTATGACCCCTGACGTTCCAGACCTATCCAAGCATCATTGCAAACCAAGCTCTGGCCACTGACCTGATGGCGACTCGCAGTGATCTTTCAGGACAGGCTAGAACTGCCCTGTGGGTTTCTGAGACTATGACTCTACATGGGAGTGGGAAGCCCTGTCTTTCCTCACGGAGCCTCTGGGGGTTTTGAACTGCTGGCCGTGTGCCTGGCAGCCCAATTCACAGTCATGACGCCACCCGGGCTTGGGTAGTACAGTAGTAAGGGCTGTAAGGACTGCTGAGGGGGTTCCTTGCAACTTACTGCCAACTCCTGGGGACCTGTGAGAGGGGAGAACTGCCCCTGTGAGTTTCCGAGATGGTCCTTGTTACTGGGGAGCAGAAAAACCTCATCTTCAGTTCAGATAAATGAGATGCAGATTTTCAGAGTGGACTGGGGCCCGAGGCTTCATTTTGGGTGGCCGAGGTCTCTTCCAGTGTCTATGGCCAGCTCCAAGGTGGGGAGGCGGGCAGCAGGCATGGCTTTTGATTCCTTCCTGATTGTCTCTGGCTAAAGATGGGAAGCTGGTCCAGACTGCTTGTCCGCCGAGCGGCCTCCCTTGGGCAGCTTGCTGATGCTTCTGCCCGTCCACTGTGGGGTTCTTCTGCAGCTTCCATGTACATGAATTCTCTCCCTCCTTTTGTCAAAAAGACTCTGGCCAAGAAGATGACTGTCCTGTACAAGCTGGCCCGTGAACAGCTCTCCAAGCAGCACCATTACGACTTTGGACTCCGTGCTCTCAAGTCGGTGCTGGTGATGGCCGGCGAGCTGAAGAGGGGCTCCGCGGACCTCCGGGAGGTAGGGTATCCCCTCACACACCCCACCCAACCTCTGACTCTGTGTCCTTTGTATAGGATGGGATGGACACCTCCCACCACCACCTCCCCTACCCCAAGAAGCTCATTACTGGCTCAGACCCCAGATGGCACTTTATTTAGTTGTTGGGGCTTCACTGGTCTTACCCCGGGACACTGTCATTGGACTTTTTGACCTCAGGGTTGAGTTTGGTGTCCTCTCTCTAGAACAGTGGGTCTTAATTTTCCTAATGGCGCAACTCTTTAATACAGCTCCTTGTGTTGTGGTGAACCCAATCATAAAATAATTTTCATTGCTGCTACTTCACAGCAATTTTGCTAGTTATGTCTTAGACGCCCCTATGAAAGGATTGTTCAGCCCCCAAAGGGATTGCGACCCACAAGTTTAGAACCAGAGTGATGGCCACTCCAGTGCCCCAAGTCCCTCAGGAACCTCAGCTGAGGTGCTGGTGGGGTGGGTGGAGGGGCGAGAAACAAGAGTCTCGTGGAAACACGGCCAGAAACTCCGTGAATCCCCTCTCTGCAAGAACAACCAACAGATCCTCCAATTTCACAAGGCCTGAAAACAACCTAACAACCAAACAGAACTCACTGCCCTCGAGTCAGTTCTGCTCACGGTGACCTGTAGGACAGAGTGCTCGCTCTTGGAGAGGCAGAAGATGGATCCCACCGAGGCGCTGCTCACCCCTGTTCCCTCTCGGCGGGGTGCTGGACCCCATGGGAACAAGAACATGGGGTCCCGTGTCTCCTAGGATGTGGTGCTGATGAGGGCCCTGCGAGACATGAACCTGCCCAAGTTTGTCTTTGAAGACGTCCCCCTCTTCCTCGGCTTGATTTCCGACCTGTTTCCCGGCCTGGACTGCCCACGTGTCCGCTACCCGGACTTCAATGACGCCGTGGAGCAGGTGCTGGAGGAGAACGGCTACATCATCCTCCCCGTCCAGGTGAGCCAGGCTTCGGGATGAGCTCGCAGGGCCTCAGACATCCCAAGTTTGTCCTGGGGGGACCTAACCGTCCCAACGCTGTCACCCAGCCTCCCTTTTCTGAGAGCATCGGCGATGCTAGCAATGTTTAATCAGTTAATGCAGTTTGGCTAAGATACACACACACTCACACACACCCCTACTGCACGTATATAACAAAGAAGGGGCCCAGGCGGGGCAGTGGGTTAGGTCTTGGTTCAAATCCCTGAGTTGCTCCACCAGAAAAGATGTGGCAGTCTGCTCCGCCACAGAGTTGCAGCTTCGGAAATCTAAGACGCAGCTCTCCTCTGTCAGGTAGGGCCGCTGTGAGTGGGGATTGGGCTATCCAGAAAGCTTGTCCCTTCAGAAATCCCATGGCCCCCGCCAGGAGCAGCCAGCACCACTGTCCTTCTCAGTCATAGGCGCCCATCCTCCCTCCCTGGACATGACAGACACGTAGGGTCTGACTTTACAGCCACGTGGAGAGCAGTCTGGAACCAGAAACCAAACTCACTGCCATAGGGCCGATGCCGACAAACAGTGACCCTCTAGGACAAACTGCCCCTGCGGGTTTCTGAGACAGTGACTCAGTGTGAGGGTAGAAAGGCCTGCCTTTCCTCCAGGGAAGCAGCTGGTGGATTTGAACCGTTGACCCTGCGGCTTATACAACGTGGCATCACTTTCAGACCAGCCGTTGCCCTCCAGCTGCCTCCCCGCGAGTGTGGAGCACAGGCCCCCACACACTGTCCCTGGTGCTCACTGGGACCGGGGGCGTGGCTGTCGTGTCAAACATGGAGAGACCCCATAGGGCAGACCAGAACGTCCCCAGAAGGGTTCCCCAGCTGTTGTCTTTGTGGAAGGCACCTGCTTTCTCTTTGTCCCACAGCAAGGCTGGGGAGTGTGATAGAGTTCCCCTGCTGCACTGCAGGGGCTCAGAAGGGCCCACACTCTTGGCAACACATCCTCTTGCGGCACAGGGAGAGCTGCTTCTGTGGGTTTCTGACCCAGGTCTTCCCAGGAGCAGATTTCCTTTTGCTCCCTCGTCATCCTTCTCCAATAGGGGGTTTGAGCTGCCGACCCTGTGGTTAGCAGCCCAACTCGTCGTAAGCCGCTGTGCCACTGTTTGAGGGAAAAAAGCCAGCCGTGGAAGCTGCGCTCTGTCAGGCTCTGTTCATACGAAATGGCCAGCACGGTCAAACCCATGGACCCAGGAAGCAGACTCCTGGCTGCCGGGGTGGGGGTGGGTGGGTGGGTGGGTGAGTGAGTGTTCGGTTATAGTTTCTGGGCACAAGGTGTCTTCTGGGGTGATCAGAATACCCTAAAGCTACCTGGTGATGGTGGTTCATTCTGTGAACGTACTAAATGCCACAGGGTAGTCTCCTTTAAATGGGTGAGTGGTACAGGGTGGGAACCAAGCTGTGTCATATAAAGGCCCCTTCTAACCTGCTGCCCACCCATGCCCCCAGGTGGATAAAGTGGTCCAGATGTTTGAGACCATGATGACACGCCACACGACCATGGTGGTGGGGCCCACCGGAGGGGGCAAGTCCGTGGTCATCAATGCCTTGTGCCAGGCCCAGACTAAGTGAGTAGCCACCGGGTCCCCAGGTTTCTCAATTCACTTCATGTAAGGCTGGAATTGTGTGGAACCCCCCATTAAGCCCTGAGCCTCTCTGCCTGTTTCACTGCTGGGGTCACTGAAAACAAAATAGTGATACCCTGCCCCCTGCCCGCCGTAAAAACCCAATGCCATTCTTTTTTTTTTTTTTTAACTCTTTGGGTTCCAATGCCATTCTGACTCACCATGCCCCGTGGAATTTCTGAAGTTGTCAATCTTTATGGGACAGAAGCCCTCCTCTTTCTTCTGAGGAGCAGCTGGGGACTTCAAATAGCCCACCTTGTGGCGCGTGGCCCTCTGGGTGGACTCGCACCTGCAGACTTCCAGGAGGTAGCCCAGCCTGGGACCATTTGTGCATCCAGGGATTCCCCAGTTCTGGCTAGGACCTCCTTTGCCCTTCCTGTCTGTTCACAGGTTTCCTGTGAGCCCTCTGCAGCCAGCACTGAGTGTCCCCGGCTGGCGGGTCAAGCCCACGAGTCTTTTTGTGGGAGAAAGAGGCAGTCTGCTCCCATGAAGCCTTTCCGTCTCAGAAGCCTTCACTAGGCTCAGAGTAGATGCAGTGGCAATGGCATATCCGCGGAATGCTTAGTCGTGGCTTGGAAGGGTTGTGTTTTGAGTTCTGGATTTGATTCGACTTGGAACGGTGACAGGTGCCGCTCCCTCTAGTCTTCCTCCCCCTCCCCCGCCACCATGCCTGACTGAAGTGCCTCCCCGATTTAGGCTGGGGCTGCTGACCAAGCTGTACATCCTGAACCCCAAAGCCATGAGCGTCATCGAACTCTATGGCATCCTGGACCCCACCACCCGGGACTGGACAGACGGGGTGCTGTCCAACATCTTCAGGGAGATCAACAAGCCGACAGATAAGAAGGAGCGGAAGTGAGTGTGGGGGAGGGGAGGCTTAATCCGAGGAGGTGGTCAGCCCCCAACTGGAGCCCATGCACAGGGGGATGGGACCCTGCTTTGTCCTTTGACCAGCCCAGGGATCGGTGGCAGATCAGACTAGTGTGATCCATTGGGTTTTCAGGAGGGGATCTCCAGGCCTTTCTTCCTGGTCTGCCTTAGTTTGGGAAGTCTGCTGAAACCTGTTGGGCACCACAACCAACACACAGCCCTCCCCTAAGAGAGCACAGGCTGCCTGGGCCAGGAATGAACCCAGGTCTCCAGGGTGGCCCTGCCATGGACCCACCACTCCTGTATTCGCGATTCTGGTTCATGTTCAGGAGCGAGAATCATGAAGAGGGCAAGGTGAAGTGTACTTAGCTTTGGCGGGCCAGGCAGGGACCCAGGTGAACAGGTGCCAGACGCATGAGCCTCTGCTTATGAAGCGCTTTTGTCGGTATTCCCAGTCAGGGCTGCTCAGGGGCTGGCACTGGAGTTGCCCTGAGCTTACCACAGAGGGACCTGGAGAAGGGCAGAGATGCGTCCCAAGGCCCTGAACCTACAGAAGCAGCTGTCTGGCTCAAACCGTCAGACTGCAGGAGAAGTCAGGGCCAGCAGCAGTGCCAGGGGTCATCCGAGCTGTGGACACTGCTCACCACCCCACCACAGGCTGGGAGTTGAAGTGTGATGCCCCGCCAAGGACCCGGGGAAGAAGTCTTTTCTAGCCTGAGTGGTCCCTGCCATTCCTGTACGCCAATCCAGCAGCCAGCCTGGTCTGAGTGTTCCTCAGATCTGATTGAGCAAAGGCAGTTAGAACCTTTAAACATTCTTAAGCAATGAGAGCCTAAGCCTTTTAAGAGGAGCTTGTATTTTTCAAGGCCAGGTGAGGTTGATGGAAAAATATGTAGGGAGTATGGAGAGTTAGTTCCCAGAGCCTCCCGCCTGCCCGCACCCCCCTCGCCCAGCACACGATGTCTCCTTTTATGCACGTCTCACGTGGGACGTGGTGCGCTCGCTACAGCGCGTGGGCCAACAGCCAAAAGCAAAACCACACTCAGTGTCATGGAGTCGACTGCGACTCGTGACAACCCTAGAGGCCAGGGTAGAACTATCCCGTGGGTTTCTCCCATGGAGCAGCTGGTGGTTTTGAACTGCCGGCCACAAGGTTGGCAGCCCAACCTTGTTGGTCACCAACTGCATCGCCAGGCCCATACCAGGGGGCTTCAAAAAATCACAGAAAGATTCCATGGCCTCTTCATTCCATTGTCCACCAACTTTTTGAAACGCTCGCTTACTGGTCGGACCATCCCTTGGTTTATCGTGTTTTCCAGATATTGCATTTCCCGGAAAGGCCTGTACCCCGACCCCACCCTGAGTGCAGCAGGTCTATGGACGCCATTTCCCTAGCAGGCGCACTCACTGGGTGTCTCTGTGCCACTTTGGTCATTCTCGCCGGGTTCCCACCCTTCCCACGGCGCTCCCACACTTAGCAGGACACATAATGCGTCTGTGTTCCAGGAAGCCAGCGGGGTCCTGGTGGTGCATTGTCGTGTGTCGGGCTGCTAGCTGCAAGGTGAGCAGTTTGGTGCCAACATCGTGTGCTGGCTTCATGTCTCTCGCCCTGATTTGATGATACAGTGTGTCGCAGTTTCACATGGTGCTTTTTGCAATTTGTAGATGAGCTGCTCGCTTTATTGCGGCACTTGCTTTATTGCCAGGGATCAAGCCCGTGCTGCCTCTGAGGCCTGCCTGTGCCTATACTTCCACTGGCAGATGGAATGGCAGCAGTGTCAAACCACCATTCCCTCAGTTCAAGGGCCTAGCTGTCCTTTGGATGTGGGCGGGGCTGTGACAGAGCGATGTACCAGGAGGTTGTAACAGGAGAGATGCAAGCGGAGCAGGAGGCCGGCTTGCAGAGGCTTGGGATCCTCTCCACCGAACAGGTGCCCCCAGGTGCCCAGCAGGTGGCCTCGCTTTGCTCTTGACTTTATGCTGTGAGAAAGCAACGTGCGTAGAACCTGAGCTAGAGATGGATGCTCAGCCTCAGATTTAAGGCAAGAACTGGTGTGTGTGTGTGTGTGTGTGTGTGTGTGTTGCTGTAACACTGGATAGTGTCTGCTCCATGGGAGAAACCCACGGGGTAGTTCTACCCTGGCCTCTAGGGTTGCCACGAGTCGCAGTCGACTCCATGACACTGAGTGTGGTTTTGCTTTTGGCTGTTGGCCCACGCGCTGTAGCGAGCGCACCACGTCCCACGTGAGACGTGCATAAAAGGAGACATAGTCTCCAGGTCCCCAGAGAGCAGAGCTCTTTAAATGTCGGAGACTAACTAAAGCGGAAGCAGAAGGGCCTCGAGCAAGAGGAAGGGCCTCGAGGAGATGGCTCGAGGACAGTGGCTGCCACCATAGGCTGGAACATGATGGTTCTGAGGATGGAGAAGGGCCAGCGTTGCCTTCATTCTGGCTAAGTCGGAACCGGCCGGAAGTACCTCACAGCCACCACAACGGAGACCTGCGCCGCGTGCACCAGACAAAGCCGGGGCCCACGCTGGGCGTTGGGGATCTTGCCTAGAGAACCCGGAGGCCTTCTCTGCGGTTGTGCACCAGCCTCCTGGGCCTGATCGCTGGCGGCTCTCTGGGGCCTCGGCTCACCTTCCTCCTCCTGCCTGCCGCAGGTACATCCTGTTTGACGGGGACGTGGACGCTCTGTGGGTGGAGAACATGAACTCCGTGATGGACGACAACAAGCTGCTGACGCTGGCCAACGGAGAGCGCATCCGGCTGCAGACGCACTGCGCCCTGCTCTTCGAGGCAAGTGTGGAGGGGAGAGCGGGCCGCCCTCTGCGTTTCCGTGCCCTACGTCAGTGTTGGTTACAGTGAGATAAACACGAAGGGTTATGAAAGCAAAGAATGCAGGAACGTCGCGTGACGAGGAAAACCCTTTACTTTCTCCATGGAAACACCCCTCCTCGTTACTATATCCCCAAAGGTAAAACTCCCCTCTTACCCTACCCTGGGGCCCATAAGTAGCGTGTTGAGTGTGTTCTCTCCAAGTTCATGTATTATCTATTGATTAATTGCTGTGAGAGCAAGGAAGGTTTTTTCAGCAAGGATTTTTTTTAACTTTAAATTGTGAATTAGATGATGGTCTGTAGAGCACATCATCAGTCTGACAGTCCACAGTTCAGACCCTCTTTGCTTCACGCTCCACTGCAGCCCCTCATTGTACCTCACGGACTCTGTTTTCTCCCTGGGGATCTTGTTTCCCTTCCTCCTGTTCACCTGACCTTCTGTACTTTGTTGATGGGTACATTCTGCTCTTTTGATCTTGAGTGATGGATTGTTCTATAAAAGGGAGAGTTCTGTTCCAGACCCAAGGGGTGACTAAGTGCCATAGTCTCAGAGTACTATTTGTCTCCCTCTGGCCGGTAAGCTGAGTCTCTCTTTGACTTGGCATTTTGTTCTACATTTTTCTCCCACTCTATGCAAGGACTTTGTGCCAGTCTCAGTGAGCTGGAGAAACAAATTCATAAACCCTAATATGTGTATAAGAAAGAATTTTATAAACAAGAGCAACTGTACATTAAGAAAACATCCTGGCTGAGCCCTGGTGGCATAGTGGTTGTGCGCAGAACTGTGGCCCACTGGGTTGGAGGTTCAAATCCAGCAGCAGTTCTCCAGGAGCAAGGCTGGGCCTCCTACTCCCATCACCAGGGCAGTGATGCCAAAACAAAAAAGCAAAAACAAAAACATTAAGAAAACATCCCAACCCAGTCCAGTCCAAGGTCATAAGTCTAGTATTAGCCCATATGTCCAATACTAGTCTATAAAGTCTCCTTCAGACTCACAAAGCACATACAATGACACCAGAACAATCACAGGACAGTGAGTGCAGAGTCTTGTGTATCCAGTGGCGGTAGAAGCATCTCAGCACTGGCAGGGGTCTCTCTGTGGCTTCTCTAGGTGCAGGTTTCTAGCCGCATCAGGGTAATTCCATGTGGCTTCTCCTCAGGGATGTCTTGCAAGGAGCCAGGCTTGTCAGTTGAGCGTCTCCAAGGGACTGAGGGGTGAGTCTCTCACCTCCAAGGGGGAAATACTGCTGGATTTCCCAAAGGCCATGCCCACACATAGGTCTCATTGGCTATCTTCAGATTGACAGCCTAGATACCACCCCTACACTCTTTTTTCCCCACCCCTACACTCTTAATCATCAAATTGACACCAGATTAGGTGACTGCCACAGGCTTTGACGTGGTCCTTTTCAGAGCAGTTGGCGGTCGTAGGAGAGCACCATCCAGTTCTGGCCTCAGGGTTGTGGAGACTGAGATTTGCACGTCCTAAGTTTGTTGGATGAATTGTCTTTCTATATCCTTCTATTCCCATCACCCTTTTTTCCTCCTGATGGGGGAGACCAATGGCTCCACCTTAGATGGCTGCTCACACAAACTTTTAAGACCAATACTCACCCAAGCAGGATATAAAACGAAGCCTTTGTGAGCGATGTTATGCCAGCAGACCTTGTTGTTCCCCGAGATGGTGGTCTTAATTCCCAGTGCTCAAGCCCAGTGCCTCTCTTGCTCTCTCTCAAGGGTATAGGACTCCTTTCTTATGCCCTCCCTTTTCCATCAGAACAGTGTGTTAAGTCATTGGATAAATAGGAAAATATGTACTGCATGGCCAACTAGTACTGTGATGACTTTCTTTTAGAACCATTTGTTTTGCCTGGAATTTCTCATCACCTTCTTTTCCCTCTCACACTAGTTACCTTCATCTCATCCTCATTTCTTTTTCAAACTTTCTGTCATTGCTGGTGGAGGCTCTGCTCACCCATCCTGGAGACCACTCCCTGGGGGTCCCTCTACCTCCTGGTGACAATATGGACCTCTTGCCCTCGGGACTGATTCACAGCTCTTACTCCTAGAGTTCCTTTACTATTTGTGGAACAACAGTCATGAGTCCTTTATCTGATTGGCTGACATGGAGTGTGTTGCCTCTGACACACTCACACACGGTGGGAGGGAAGGTTGATAGGGATAAGTGAGCTAACATTGCTGATTTGGGTGGGTACTTATTATGTGTATATTATTTGGTCTTCGCCATATTTAAAGTCTGAAGGAGGAAAAAAGACTACAAGTGGATGTTGGTCCTTGTGTCGTGGGATTCTGTTCACACAATACCTGCTGTATCTGCAGTGAGGTTTACACAGTGTCTGCAGCCCCCACCCAGCCATCTCTACTTGTTGTTCAGTGAGGGACATTGGCTACATTCCCGCACGGCCTGAATGTCCTCTTTATTTCTGCTCTGGTGGAAATATGTTTTGTTTTATCTGGTGGGGCTTTCTACTGTGGAATTTTTTTTTAATTAAAATTTTTTTCTTTCAGTTTTTTTTTTTTAGGTTTTTTAGGCATCACTGCTCTCTGGTGGTGGGAGTAGGAGGCCCAGCCTTTGCTCCGTGGAGCTGGAATTGAACCTCCATCCCAGAGGGCTGTATTCCCGTGCACGACCACTACGTCACCGGGGCTCAACCCTCTATTATGGAATTTTTGACCATTTACTTTTTTTGTTACACCATTTACCTCTTTCTTTCTTTATCTCCTTCTCCCTCTCCCTCCTCCTCTCTCGCTCTCACTCGCTCTTGCTCTCCAGGGAGCCCACTTGTAGTAATGTTTTAAAAGAGGCGTGGTGCAGCTACTCTCCTCTCTGGATCACACACACCACGCACTAGATTTGAAGCCTTTTAGGAAAGCTGACTTAACCTGGACATAGCTTGAGCTTTATGCAGCTGTGAAGATTTTGTGCAAGAAAAGGCACAGAATTTATGTTTTGTTCTAAACATAATTCCTCCAGGTTGGAGATTTGCAGTATGCCTCTCCGGCCACGGTGTCTCGATGTGGAATGGTCTACGTGGATCCTAAAAACTTGAAATATGAGCCCTACTGGAAAAAATGGGTTAATCAAATGCAAAACAAGGTGAGAAGTATTTCTATAAAGTGAACCGAAAAAAAAAATAAAGTGAACCGAAAGTCAATGGTAGTTACGGAAACATAACACAGAGGTGTTTGTAGTTGAAGGCCATGACCTTGACCTGCCTGTGACCTTGATGGCTTCCACATCAATATTCAGTACATTGGATAAAAGTAAGGCAGCGGTTAGATTGTCATACAATTGTTAGCTGGTGGCAGAGGCTAATGGCTTTCCTAGCCTAAACTAAGGATCAGGGAACTTTCTGCAAAAGGACAAAGAGTGTCTCTTGTAAACTTTGTGGGCCCCATGGTTTCTTTTGCAACTGCCATACTCTGCCGTGAGCAGTTCTGATGGTGTAGCAGTTTGTTCATTGGGCCCATAATGTCAAGGTCAGCAGTTCAAACCCACCAACCCCTTCACGGGAGGACAAGATTTCCAACTCCTGTCAAGGTTTACAGACTCAGAAACTCTAGACTGTAGGGTCTAGCGTTCTTCTCTGTCCTGTAGGGTGGACTCGAATTGGGAAACAACTCTATGGCCATGAGTTTGGTCTGAGAATTCTGCTATTGTATCATAAAATCAGCCATAGGCATATGCAAATGAATGGGTGTGGCCATCTACTAATGGAACTTTATTAACCAGCACAGATGGTAGGCCGAAGCTGACCAGGAGCCATAGCTGGTCCAGATGAAGCCAGTTGTTGAGAGACACGTCACTAGGAGGTGTCCAGTACCCTGTTCAGTGGGCTGCGTGCAGGGTGTGAAGGACCCAGCCTGTCAGGTTCCAGCTGACCTCACGAAGCTACTAGCCTGTGTGCCTGTTCTCATAGAGAGACTCATAGGCTTCATAGAGAGGTGCAGAGATGGGTCTGGCCACTTCCTTTGCAGAATGGTGGCCGCCCACACCCAGGACTCCATGCTCAAGTCCTCTACAAAGGCCACAAGGCTAGTGGGGGGGTTAGAAGCCACGACACAATTACCCCAAGGAAGATCAAGGGAAAGAGAATCGGACTATGTGGGACACTGTCATATGAGTCACCAGTGCCTGATTGGCAGAGGCTCCTCCATGATCTCACACCCTTTGCTGGGTGAACACCGAGATGACCAGAACTCCTCCTCTTATCATATGGGATCCATTAGCCCCACCCCCCACCTCTCCCCTCCCAGGGTTGAGAGGCAAGACACTTTCTGTAGGGACAGCATGTTTCCTTCCCAGTGAAGTGTAAGTGTATTGTACAAGTTACTTCTGTCTACAAAGATTTGGCTCTGCAGTCCAGGTTTGTGCACCACTCACATGTATCACCTGTCAGCGGTTTCTTACCTTTCTTTCCTGGGCAAGGAAAGCTTTCCACTGACTTCCATGGAGATGCACACACCCTTGAAATGGCTTTCGAATCTCCTCTTCTGTAGACGGAGCAAATCGATCTGCAGCTTCTCTTCGATAAATACGTGCCCTATCTCATCGATGTGATAGTGGAAGGAATAGTGGATGGGAGACAAGGAGAGAAGCTGAAGACGATAGTTCCTCAGACAGACCTCAATATGGTAAGACGTGTTATCCCCATGGCATTTAAGGGGAGTATCAATACCAGATGGATCAACCGTAACACCGGGGGAGATCAGGAGGCTTGATGGCGCAGTGGGTTAAGCATTGGACTGCTCCCTGAAAAGTCAGTCATTCGAAGCCTCCAGCTGCTTCCCGGGAGGAGAATGAGGCTGTCTCTGAGGTGAAGACCCACAGTCTCAAGCCCCAGCTAGAGTTGCTGAGATTCAGAATCACCTTGATGGCAGCAGTTGGCTAGGAGGGAAGACATAACCCTTCCTTCCATTTGTGATGTTGTACAAAACAAGGTGGTGGGCCCCGTTCACCTGGACCCGGCAGTCTGGTGGGCCACCTTGCTGGGTGGTGAAAGAGTCAAGCTCTTGGTGACTTGCACCCACCCAGAGGCTCCTCAGGAGACAGACCTGGTGTTCAGTGGGCTGAGGACGGTATGTGGAGGGCCCCACCTGTCACGTGTCAGCTGACCTCCCGCGGCTGCTAGAAAGTGCATTTTCTCCATGGCCGGCTTCACTGGGAGGTGCAGAGAGGCATGTGGCATGAGGTCAGAGCCACTGGACAGAGCACAGTTTGACTCTGCACCCCCGGAGCCGCTCTGAGTCGGCGTCAGCATGATGACCCTATAGGCAGCCATCTGTTTGTCTGGGTGGGTGGTCCTATCGCCCTAGGATATGGGAACGAGTGCTGACTACTGGACATGACCCCATGGGCTGGACCAGGTGTTGTTCTCTGAACCAGGTCACCCAGCTCACCAAGATGCTGGACTCGTTACTCGAGGGAGAGATAGAAGACCCGGACCTGCTGGAGTGCTTCTTCCTGGAGGCGCTGTACTGCTCGCTGGGGGCCTGCCTGCTGGAGGACGGCAGGGCCAAATTCGACGAGAGTGTGAAAAGAGTGGCTTCACTGCCGACTGCAGACATGGACGGGATCTGGGCCAAACCCGGGGAATTGCCAGGTAAGGGGCGAATGGGACGAGCTCCTCCTTCTCTGAGCCTCCTGGTCGGAGCAGCTGGTGGAACCCTCAGGAGAAGTTCAAATCCGAGAGCGGCTACTCCCCTCAGACATTCTGTCACCCGAGCGCAGGCCGGCGCTGCCCTCTCTCTGCTCCCACGCTGCAGATCTGCCGTCTCTGCCATCTCCTCCTCGGGAACCCCCCACCTGGTTTTGCTTTGTTTGGTCACCACCTCCCGTACAGTTCCAGGATTGTAACTCGTCACCTCTGTTTCCAAGTAGAACGATTTGCACGGGGGTGGGCGGGCTTGGAGATCATTTGGGAAATCCTCGTATTAAGATGTTAGAATGTTTCTCCACAGCAAAGGTACACTGTCGAAGGGCTGTACCTGTTTCCGCCGTCAGGAGCCGCCAGTCGGTTCTAGCTCCCTGCGCTGGCCTCGCACATGGGACGTCCGAGCCCGCTGTTGCAGCCAGCCTGTCCGTCAGCACGGAGCAGCGTCTCCTCGCTCTTTGACAGCTCTCTGCTTTCCCAAGCATGACGTCCTTCCTCGGGGACTGGTCTCTCTTGATAACGAGTCCGAAGTGCACCAGAAAGTCCCACCAGCCTCATTTTTAAGGATCATCTGGCTGTACTTCTTCCAAGACAAGTGAATTCACTCATTCTTCTAGCGGTCTGGAGTCAAGTATTTTTTCCAACACCTTAACTCAAGCACATCAGGTGCAGTGTGGGCTTCTCATTTACTATCCGGCTAAAGGACTGTAAACTGAGGCAGTGAAGAAAGCATGGATGTGGCTCTGTTCATGCCACTGTGTCATGCCCACGTGGAAACACTGGGATTCCTTCTATGTTCATCTCTTATTTCCAGTTGAACGTGGTCTGCCATGTAGGTACGTTGCTGGGTTGCCTAGACCCCTTCAAACCTCCTCTAAAGTTTCAGTCCTGTGCCACACACACACACACACACACACACACACACCCTACTGACTCTGCCCTGGAGAGACAGGAGCCTGTCTAGTACACGTCCCTGTTCCCACTCTAGTGTCCTCTAATCCACTTTCCTAAATGCCAGTCCTTGTCCACTCAATGGCCCATTGCCTTTGGGGTAGAGAGCAGGGGCCTTAAAGTGCCTTCCCAGCTCTCTGTGACATGGCCCTCCTTGCCCTCTCCCCACACTCCTTTGCCCAACTCTTCTCTCTCTCCTTCTCCCTCTTGCTCCCTGCCCTCCTCAAGATCTCTCACTCTGTTCTTCCCTGGTATACTCTCCTAGCTGCCCTGCTTCTCTTGGGCCAGGATCACAGATCCTTTGGGGTTCAGATTTCCTGGCCTTTCCCATGGGAAGCACGAACATCCTGGGGTTTGTGGACCATCAAAGGTCCCACAAACTGTGGCTTCACCCAGCAGACGCATGCTTCTCTCATTTCCAGGGGTCAGGAGACCGGGTCCACCTTAACTGCGGCTGCATTGCTCTAGTCGCCAGTGCTGTCCCATGGTCTTACTCCCTCCCTGTGTGTCGGTGTCTCTTCTCTCGTTCTTAGAAGGAGGCCAGTCACTGGATGGAGGAAGGCCCACCCTGATTCAGTCGAAGTCCTTTGGGCGGATGACATCTGCACAGATCTTGTCACATTCCGAGGTGTTGAGTGGACATGGCACTGGGAGGGGCGCTGTTTGCACCCACGATACCTCCTAACAGATAGTTCTTGGAAGAAGTGCACCCAGAAGGCTACTCAGAAAGGAGGACAGTAAGACTGTGTCTCTTGCACTGTGGCCATTTTATCAGGAGGCTCCAGGCCTTGGAAGAGGACGTCAGGGTGGGCCACGTGGAGGAAGACCCTTGAGAAGGTAGACCGACACTGGGGCTGCAACAGCGGGCCCAAACATGGCAACAACCGTGCAGGCAGCGTCGCATCCTATTGTGCCCAGGGTCACTGTGGGTCAGAAGGACTCGAGTCCCTCAGACCACGATTGACCTTCCTTACAGTGGTCACTCCAATAGTTCTTCCTGGGGCCAGGGAGTGAGGAAGAGGGTGCGGGAGGGACTGGCCTTCACTCTGGGCTGTGGAGCACCTCAGGGAGAGCTGAGGCTGCCTGAACTGCCCACCACGACGCCCCATCGTTCTAGGCCTCTCTCACAACCCATCTTGGTGACATGCCTGCTGACCCAGCTATTCCAGACCTCAGCCCTCTGTGTTGCAACACCTGCTCACTGGCCACTGTCTGCCCCCACTGAACCCAGAAATGATCGAGGGTTTTCTGTCTTCAGCAGGTGACCGGCTGGTGAATGGCACCCTTGTTGCAAGTGCTCTGCTGAGTGCAGCCTGCCCCAGAACCCTCCCTGCCTCCTCGAGTCCACGCACAAAGCGAACCAGACCGCTCTCTCTTCCTTGCAGGTCAGCTCCCAACCTTGTACGACTTTCATTTTGACCCTAAACAGAAGAAATGGATCCCGTGGAACAGACTAGTTCCAGCGTACGTGCACGTTCGTGAGAAGCGATTTGTGGACATCCTGGGTAAGCGGGGGCCATGGAGCATGAGGACAGAGAGAGGCCACCCGGAGGGGCTGAGAAGGGTACATGCAGGCCTCCAGGTCCTTTCTGAAAGTGTCTGTGACTCTCGGGTGGCACTGACAGGTCAGTGGGTGGTGACTGTTTGCTTTCCCATGGAGCCTCCTCAGCTCACAGGAGGATCAAAGGCATGCTCATCAGAGGCGCCATCTAGAAAGTCATGTACTGTGGACTTTGCATGGTGAACCCTGTTCTGGACACCGTGAGTGCCGTACATGACACGTTGATGAAGGTCCCCAGTGTACAGTGACTGGGAGGAAGCTGAGGCTCTCTGCTCCCACGCAGAGTGTAGGCCCCTGAGACCTACACAGGCACTGCCAACCTGTCCTGTGCCATTCCTGTGAGTCAGAATCGACTCAGTGACAGTGAGTAAGAAAGGTCGGCAGGGCAGATGCAAGTCATTGCTCTTGCGACCCTGTCTTTTTAATGTTTTTGTTATTGTACACAACTCCATTGGCATCTGCTTCACATATCATACTCCAAAGGTTCAAGCATAGAAGAGTTGTGTGATTATCACCACACACAGTTTAGAACACTGTCTTCTCTCTTGCTCTCATTGTTATGAGCTCCCCATTCTCCCCCAGGTCTTCTTGGCCTATTGTTCCTGTTATCATGACTGTTCACGTGTCTCATCACTTTATTTGCCTTGAAGAATGTTTGTTCAGAGATTAATATTACCATACCTATTTTGATGTTGCTATTGCTATTGGCTTGGTATGCTTTTGTCCAGCCTTTGATATTTAGTCGGTCGAAACAGAATTTTGTCTTTGTTTCAGAGGCGTGTTTCTTGTAAGTAGTAATCCATTGTTCTTAGGATGTGAGGGACAGCTTTTTCCCCTCTCTTAGTTTAGGTAGATTAGAGAAACAAATTCATAAACATGCATGTGTATATAAGGGAGAGGCTCATATACGAGAGGAATTGAGCTTTGAGAGAAAAACATCCCAGTTCAGATAAAGTCCATAAGTCTGATAGTAGCCTGTATATCTGATGGCAATCTATAAAGTCCTCTTCAGACTCACGAAATCCATGTGATGATGCTAAATGCAGGAAGATCACAGGCCAGTGGGTGCAAAGTCAGTGGTGGTAGAAGCATCTCATCGCTGGCAGGAGTCTCTACGTGACTTCTCTAGGTCCAGGTTTCTGGCCATGCGGCTTTTCTGGGATGTCTTGTAGGAAGTAAGTCTTTTCAGTCGAATGACTCTAAGGGAGGGAACTGAGAGAGATAGTGTTACCCAGGCTTGCTCCCGGAGAGCAGCTGCTGGATTTGAACTGCCAAGCCAGTGGGCTACAGTCCCACTGCAGCACTCAACCACTATGCCACCAGGGCTCAGCTCCATGTTGACCCTTTTATTATGGTTTTTCTCACTCTTCAGAGGAAGTTATTGGCCAGGAAGATGAATTCCTTTGACTTATGGATGGCATCATCTGAGGAGAAGTTGAATTTTGCATCCTGAATAGCAATCAGAATTGCAAGTGAAGAGCAGCTTGGGTATTCCAAACCCGGCTCATGAGGGGTGATGGCTCCCTTGTAGAATTCTGCCCAGTTCACCAAATGGTACACTTTAACTTGGTGTATGTTATCAAGTACAAGCACGACCTCAGTAAAATTGTGAAATAAGATAGTTTGGGAACAAAGTTTTCCTAAGAAGACCATCACCACCACTCCCATAAATGTTTTTGAAACCATGCCTTGGCTTTTTGTTGATGCTTTTTGTGGATTCTAGAAAAGTTTCACGTTTCCAAATGCTAAGGTTACAAGAGGCCTTCACAAAGTTCATGGGGAGATGGAATAGAAACTTAGTACAATCTTCCCATGAACTTTTTGGACCCCCCACATTTGGGATTCTTGGGGTGCTCCCGAGCTTAATGTGTGTGCATTCAGTTCATACAGTGGATACAACCCGTACAAGCTGGGTGCTGCAGCAAATGGTTAAGATCAAGCAGCCTGTTCTCTTGGTGGGCGAATCTGGCACGTCGAAGACAGCCACCACCCAGAACTTCCTCAAAAATCTCAACGAAGAGCTGAACGTAAGTCCTGGCGCCTGTCACCTTCTGCTGTCTGGCTCATTACCCCAGGCCCACCGGCTCCGTGTGAAAAAGGTCTTAGGACCTCCTGGCTGTGGGTGTGTGATCCAAGAGCCTCTGAGCTGGTAGCTGCAACGCAGGCTCTCTCGCCAGGCCGTGGTCCCTTTTTGGCAGGGGCTGCAGTCCTCTGAAGGATTGACTGTGGCCGTAACTTGTGCTTGAATAGTCCTTTCTCATACTGAACACGGCTTGGTGCGTTTCATCTCATCGCATACACTCATTCTCTGAAACAGGCTGGGCAGCTGTTAACCCAATCATTAACCCAGCTGTTAGCCCAGATGAGGAAAAGGAGGTTCTACAGTTTAACAGACTTTTCTGGGTATTTGCTTATCGTAGATATTTCCTATTAGTGGACTCATTCATTATTTCTCAAAGCACTGTAGTGTTTTTTAGCTTTTAGAGCAAGAATGACTCCTCCCTTTTGACAAGATGTATGTCCTGCCTCTCCTCCCTCCACCTGACTCCCCATCCTTCTGTTTCTCCATCTAGCCTTAGACACATCTACCCATCGCTTATTTGTCATTCATGCATCCGCCGCCCACTTATTTGTTCGTCTGTTCACCTAGCCACCCATCTCGTTTATTTCTCTATCCACTCACCTTTCCTTTTGGCAGGGGAGGTCCCCTAGCTACAAATGACAGAGCCAAGACCACCTGAAGGATCACGGCAGCTCGTCACCCCAGCAAAGGGAAGGGCTTGCTTTAGCTTTAGCAGTTAAGCAATAATGGAGCACTCAGAGAAATGCCCCCACGTTCCACTTTTATGAAACAGCTGAACAGTGAGTCCATTACAACAACAGAGGGCCAGTGATTACCAGGAGCTGGGAGAAGAGGGGAGCAGGGCATTCAGCAACATTAAACCAACTCCGTCTCTATACCAAAGGAGCCCTGGGGGACTGTGGGTTATAGATCCAGCTGCTAGTCATGTGGCCAGCAGTTCAAACCCTCCAGCCACTCATCGAGAGAAAGATGAGGCATTTTGCTTATGCACCGTTTGGGAGCACTATGAACTACTTGATGGCAGTGGGTTTGTGTTTTTATGTTTCTATATAAAGTGCATCAGTTAATCACAGGCAAAGTCAAAGAAGAAAGAAACCTAGTAGCACCAAGTTGAGGTGGACTCATATAGTCCTGTAGGGCAGAGTCGAACTGCCCCGTGGGGCTGCCGGTTAGTTTGAAGCACGGATCCTTTCGTTAGCAGCCCGACGCTTTACCCATGTGCCTCCAGGGCTCCACAAAGTCAGAGAACCACTGCCATCAAATCATTGCCCACTCCTTGTGACCCAGAGGACAGGGCAGACTGTCTCGTGAGTTTCTGAGCCTGACTGCATGGACGCGGCAAGCGCCATCTTGCTCCCAAGGGCTGGCTGCCAGGGGTTTCAAGCCCCGAACCCCGAGGACCACAGCCCGCCACGTAACCGTGTCGCCGCAAGGGCTCCGAAAGTCACGGGCAAGTCTGTGAAAACTCCGATCACCAGGAATTCGGTCCTGCATCCCTGGTGGAAAACCAGGACTCTCCACTCTCTGGGGAGGGTCAGAGCTAAAGCTGGATGAGTCTCAGACAAACAGGGACCGTTAGCCACTGACAGATCCCGACACACTTCACAAAACAACTTCCCTCAGCCCGTTGCTGGGGCCTGGGCTGAAAATGGATGAGTGAACTTACAGTGAAGTATAGACTCACACGGGGTTGTTGGCTAGACCGCTCGGCTGTCAAGGAGTTCGCAAGGCAGGTGATCGACGGTCCAGCCTTGGTTCTGATACCACAAAGACCCGCTCTCCACATGATCTCATTTCAGATTGTGCTGATGGTCAACTTCTCCTCCCGCACCACGTCCCTGGATATCCAAAGGAACTTGGAAGCCAACGTGGAGAAACGGACCAAAGACACGTACGGCCCACCCATGGGAAAGCGCCTCCTGGTGTTCATGGATGACCTGAATATGCCCAAGGTAGCAGGAAGAGGTGGCGGGGGTGGGGCAAGGCAGTGTGCGTGTGTGCGTGCGTGAGGTGTGAGTGAGAGCTAGGACAGCCTCTTGTATTCAGCAGTATCTGCAGGTCACCGGGTATGGGAGCCAGGGGAGCGGGGAGCGTCCCTAGGGTGCTCAGGTGCTCAGTCTACTGAAGCAGAGGGACTGCTCTCTTAAAGAGGAAATCTGGGCCCCAGGCAACCTCTGCACTGGCCTCAGCACCAGTTTGTGCAGGTGATTTCCAAATGGGCTATGCTTTAGGTAATAACTCTGTCTTTGGCTTTAAGAATCACCAGGGCAGACACCTCCTGATAATGTCTTTGGCTTTAGTAGGTAATGGAGAACTTCAGCGTGCACGATAGGGGGGGTTTCTGGGCCAGAAGCTGAGAGGGACAGAGTTTTCTTACTATTCTTTCTGCAGAAATCATTGCCCCCCCCCCTTTTAATTCTGAAAGTGTATCTTCCAAGTAAACCATCTGGAATCCATTTGGATTCCACCTACTCATCCATCCATCCTTCCTTCCTCCATGTATGTACAAATATTCACCATCTGCCCCGCCCCCATTTATCCGTTTATCAATCTACCTGTTTGTCAACTCATTTATCTATCTGTTTACCCATCCATACTATCAAGTCATTCCTCTGGCCATCTATCTGGATGCCTATCTACTCATCTGTTTATAAGGGAGTTTTTCAAAGTTTATGGAAAAATAAAACTTTAAGATAATAGAAGCTGCCAATTTTTTCAATAGTTTTTTTTTTTTTTGTGGTATCCCTGCTCTCCGGTGGTGGGAGTAGGAGGCCCAGCCCCACTGCTGGAATCGAACCTCCGTCCCAGTGGGCCGCAGTCAATAGTTTTATTGAGCTGTACAGCACATATCACAAACTCCCACAGTTCAGTCCTATTTAGGCAGAGTTGCATATTCATCACAACAGTCAGTTCTAGAACATCCTCCCCTTCTTTGTGAATTATTTGCTCCCCATTTCCCTCCAGCCATGTCCTTTCCCCACCCCTGCGTCCCCAATAAGCCATTCACCATTACTGTCTTCTATACCTCTGCCCGTCTTGTGCTTCATCTACTGGAAAGCATGCAAAAACAAAAAAATGAAACCACATTATATATATGTATATGTATATATATATAATTTCAGATTGTAGAAAAGACCAACGTCAATTTAAAATAAACCAGAGAATATTAAACCAGAGGGGAAAAACCACTGTAGAGAAAAGAAAAGCAGGAATACTTAAAATGAGAAGAAATCCAACGTGAATCAAGTGGGAGATCAAGTGGCCAGGGACCACTTGATTGACCATTACTGCTCAATTCCATCTGCCATATGCAAGTGCTCAATAGTCACTGTCTGATAGCAAGGTGATTCCTGTCCCTCGATTCTGCTCAGGGACCCACCAGGGTCTGCCAACTTTCTGAAGTTCCCTTGTATTTATCCACCCACCCATCCACTTAGCTGTTTCTCCACCTATGCATGCATCCACCCCCCCATCCCTTTATCTGTTGTTTATGCACTTAGCCGTGTTAACTCATCCGTCCATCTAGTCAGCATGCCGTTCCTGTGGAACTCGTGCTGTCCACTGCTGAGCAGGACGTCTGTAGTTCATCTCTTCGTGAAGTCTACAGTGGGGAAGACAGACTTTTGAACATATTACAGATGAATCCGCCACTGCAACCTCTGAGAAGCCCCGGGATACTCAGATCAGCGTGCTCTCAGAGAGTACGGGGGGCACAATCTTGTAGTTTTTGTTTGGCTGGTCAGCAGCGCCTCAGTGTTCTGCTTACGACACTGATGTTCTCCCTCCTTTCTCCCCAACCCCAGGTGGATGAGTACGGCACCCAGCAGCCCATCGCCCTGCTGAAACTGCTCCTGGAGAAAGGCTACTTATACGACCGTGGGAAGGAGCTGAACTGCAAAAGCATCCGAGACCTGGGCTTCGTCGCAGCCATGGGGAAGGCGGGAGGAGGCCGCAATGAAGTTGACCCGAGATTTATCTCACTGTTCAACGTCTTCAACGTGCCGTTTCCTTCCAAGGAGTCTCTGCACTTGATTTATGCCTCTATCCTGAAAGGCCACACCTCGGTAAAACGGAGTCGCCAAGCCAAGCCCACTCTTGTTGAGCTGCCCCCTAGGGCTGCTGAGGCTGGGACTCTTGGCTGGAGCAGATGGCTCCCTCCTGCTCCTGCACAGCGGCTGATGGGCCGCAGCTGCTGACCTTGGGGTTAGCGACTGGCACTTTAACTACAAAACCCTGCTCCAGTAGTGTGATGTCATGAGATGTCTCCACTGGAAGACCTTGGGTCGGGTAGAAACCAATCCATTAGACACAGCGGGCACAGTGCCCAGGATACTTTTAGCAGCCCGCAAAGACCTCTCGCTAACACAGTCATAAAACATCATTTAAATTTTTTAAAATTATTTTTGTGAGCTTTTACAGATATCATAGCAGTCATTCACATCAAGCACATCACATCACATCAAGCTGTCCAATTGCTACCACAATCAGTAAGACATCATTTTCCCTAGTTACTTTAAGTGAAGAAAGGGGCTCATGAAGGCAAAGGCTCCTTGGCTCATGGAAATGGTGAGGTGACCTTGAGCTACATTTGTCATTCTGAGTTAGAGCAGTAATGAGCCTGGGGACTCGGATTCTGGAATCCCGGCCCACGTCTCCTAGGCAAGACCCCTGAACTTCCCTCACTCTGTCTTCTCACTGGGATCAGGGAAACAATGATGTTCCCACCTCACTGAGGAGGTGAGAGAGAACGAACAGGTAGGCAGTGCCCGATCTGACCTGGAGCAGATCCTCCCTAGGCATCAGCAATTGTTGCAGTGAACATGACGCAACTCATCCCTTTTTGTTTCTGGCATTCCACTCCTAAAAGTGGGGTTTGCAAACCCTGGGGGTGTGGAGGGTAAGGTAACGATATGCTGTGGCCAAGTGTGGTCAGTAGGCCTGATGGGGATCTAGGGGACTCATATCCTTACTCAAGGCATCCACCCACAAAGATGGGAGATGTGTACTAAGCATGGGAAACTCCCATTGAGGACTGATGCAGACTGGGCAGTTGATGAGGGACATCGATGGAGATCAGATGAGATTTCCTGGTCTTTTCATTTTCTGTCCCTTTAAAAAAATATTTTGGAAACTCCCTATAACATAAGATTTCCCATTTTGACCATTTAGTACATTGACATGGTTGGTTGAATGGATCCCTCATGGCTGTCTCGTTTGGGAACTTTCTCATTCTCTGAAAAGTAAACTCATGCTCATTAGCAGCCATTCCCCACCCTCTTCTCCATGAAGCCTGTGGCAACCACCAATCTCACCTTTTGAGCTTAGGCTTCACCCAACCTGAATGTTTCCTGTGAATGGAACCGTACAACATTGGTTTTGTTCGTGTCTGACTTCTCCCATTCCTCATGATGTTCATCCGTGTTGGACCATGAGAAGAGTCAGCACTTCATTCTTCTTAATGGCCATGCAGTGTTCTGGGGCCACCTCTTGCCTCTCGTTTCATGCACTCAAGAACTCATGCAGGGGTGGGGGCTGTCTTTTCATTTTCCAGACATTTCATGAAAGCATCATGGCCATGGGCGACAAGCTGACCGTGTGCACGTTGAAGCTCTATAAGAACATCGTTCAGGAACTGCCGCCCACCCCTTCCAAGTTCCATTACATCTTTAACCTTCGAGATCTCTCTCGGGTTTACAACGGTCTCATCCTCACCAACCCAGGGCGGTGAGTTTGTTGTGTTCAACTGAACCTTGTCCCAAAGGTGAATTAGATGAATCAATGTCCTGATCAATTGATTACCCAGTGCCTTTGTGTTTATGTTGTATGAAAAAGAGAGAGAAATATTTGTTAAACGCTTCACTGAAGGCCTGTAGGGAAGGCCGTGTGTTGAAAACAGTAGGGATCAAGAGGAAGTGCTGTGCTGACGGATGGGCTGGTGTGCTACACCCCCTCCAGTTGGAAAGCCTCACCCACCTTGCTGAGTCTTCCCATTAGAATGTCACCCACGGGAAACTTCTTACCCATGTCATGTAATTGTTGCCAGTTTCCAGTTGGTGAAACTTGAGTGTCCTCAAGAATAGTAGGAGTGGCTGACAGGAAGAACTCCAGCATTGATAGAGAAGATTTCCCATGACAACTGGACTCACGTTAGCATTCACACTGTACATAGATTCTCCAGCCTCATTCAGGTGCCTCATTTTATGAGTCAGCAAGATCCTGAAAATGAAGTGCACAAACCTATTTATGAGGCCACACCCCCTTTAAGGGTCCCTGGAAGGTTTGACAGAGAGATGAAGAGAAGAGAGAGTCATTCCAGCATGAGAGTCTTCTCCTGACACCAAGGAAAGTTCCCAGATACAGGCACGTCGGGATCCAGATGAACAGCTGCCGGTCCCCTTGGCCTCAGCCTTCATGACCCTGAGGCCAGAAGGACCAGGTGGTGCCTAGCTCCCGTTACCTACGTCTGTGATGGAAATTACAAGAGAAGGTGCTGGGTGGAACGGAAGGGACAGGTAAGACAAAACTTATGCGTAAAGACTGGACTCAGCTGGTCTGGAAGGAGGCTGATGGAATCTCTAAGACAGTGGCAGCCTTCGGGCTTGGAACTGAACTCACCCCCATAAGTCCACTTTCAGCCAGATGGGAGCCCAGTGAAGTGACCAGCAACGATGATACCGGAACAATCCTCCACACGAGACCAAAACAGCAGCATGAGTCCCCAAACTAAGCTCAGGTGGCTCAGAAAAGGCAGGAGAGGATGCCTGGAAATGGGAAACGCAGGGTGGCAGTGGGGAGAGAGCAGTGATCTCGTGGTGCTCACAGTCAGTTTCACAAAACAAGATGTGCGTGACTCGTTGAATGGGAAACTGGTCTGCTCTGTCATCCAAATCACAATAAGATATCCCGCCCCCTTCAAAAAAAGGTATCTCCCCACCCCTCCCCAAGCGGAAAAGGACCACTTGTTGCTGTTGCTTCTCGATCCTATATTCTAACAAGGAGGGGCGAGGGCAAGTGTTTGTTGTTAGCTGCTGTGATCCGAAGCAGTCCTGGTGGTGTCCTGGTCACGCACTGGCCTGTGATCCTTTCGGTCAGGAGGTGAAAGCTGCCAGCAGTCCCTCGGGAGAAAGCCAGGCCCTCTACTCCTGCCAACAGCCCCCCTGGGACTTCCCTGGGAGTCAGCACGGAGTTGAAGGGAGCGAGCTTGTTGAGGTGGTTGTTGTGATCCAGGAAGGTGGCGCGGGGAAGGCAGGGCAGTGAGCATCGAGGCGCCCGCTGAAAGCCCAGTGGTTCACATTCATCAGTCTCTATCCAAACAGAGTTCCAGCCCAGGAGACCACAGAGGCAGTTCTGCCGTCCTGCAGGGGCCCTCCGAGTCAGCCGTGGATTTGGTCTGGGCGGCTGGGATCCATAGTGGATGGCTCTCAGAAGCAGGTCGAGAGCGTCCTCCCCACCAGGGAACAACTGTGGGCAGCACTTCCGGCTCTTGTGCTGACTCATGTCCGTCAAACTCTCCAAGTGTCATGAGCAGGAGATGCGGAAGAAAGGCCTTTGGGGGTGCTCCGTCTGTTCTGCCGCTGTGTGTGTGTTGGTCGTGGATAAAGTGACCAGATTATAAGCGGGACACCATTAACTGGGGTGCGGTGGGGATGGGCGTCCTTGATGAAAATTTTGATCTATATGGAGCAACAAAAATTTTCACAGAACGCAAGAATAGTATTGTACTATATTTATTTTAATTTTAAAATGCCGCGGGATGTTGTTAAATTGTTGAAAAGCGGGACGTCTGGTCACCTTTTCATGGAGCCCGGGTGGTGCTGCATTTGCCTGCTAACACCAAGGTCAGCGGTGCAAACTTACCCGCCACTCTGCAGGAGAAAGGTGAGGCGCTTGTAAAAATAGGCTGCCTCTGGAATGCTTTACACAGAGGTCCCTGTGGGTCAGAATCTCCTGGAGGGCAGGAGGTTTGGTTTCATTCGGTTTGGGGATGTCCATCTGAAGAGAGGGTGCATTTTGCCTGGCCTCTCCCCACGTAATGGCACAGCTGACTTTGTCCCTTTAACTGCATAGGTTCCAGACGGTTCCCCAGATGGTGAGGGTCTGGAGGAATGAGTGTCTGAG
>PVJH01015109.1:0-54722 GCA_004026705.1 Nesogale talazaci
TTCCCGTGGATGTAGTGCATTAAGTGTTGAACTGCTAACCAGAAAATTCAGTGGTTCAAGCCCAGCAACTGCTCCAGGGCAGAAAAGAGGAGGCTGTCGGCTTCCATAAAGATGCATAGCTGTGGACATGCTACTGGGCTTTTTTGCTCTGCCTCACAGGATGGCTGTGAATTAGCACCAACTGGATGGTAATGAAGTTGTCATTGTTGTTTTCCTTGGATTATGTATTATGTGCATATTCCTAGGAAAAGGGTGCTAGCTTTATCAGGTGACCAAAAGAATCAAGAGCTCTCCCCACTGAAAACCAACAATAACTAAAGCCTATCTTTAGTTGCTCTCATTTTTGGCAGTGTCAGATCAAACCCTCTGTACACACACAGCCAACAAACACCTAGACCAGAGGAAAATGGACCTCTTAGAATAAAATAATCTCTTTTCCCCTTAGTCTAACAGGGGTGAAGGCTTGCTTGTCTCAGATTCTACTCTGGCATTTTCCAGTGTGAATTGGAATAAACAAACAAAATCTATTCCTATGAAGGCACTCTAATCATCTTCCTTTGCCAGTTCAGAAAGTGGGAAGGATTCCATTAAACCAAAAACCCCATGGATTGTGACAAGAAAAAGGCAAACTCACCAAAGTAATGTGCATCCATTTGTCAAGATCTGATGACCTATCCTGAAGAGTTTGACAAATATAGAAAGTCTCCTTCTAGGTCAGAGGGCATTTCCTAGCCACATGAGTGTCCATGTGGGAAATCAGGAACTTGGTGTCCTTTGAACTTTCGGGCCAAACATAAAATGTATTATTAGTGACTCTTATGAAAAAGCAAGTGATTTATATGAGCTGGGCTATGGGAGTCCTTTGGTCAAGAAAGATATTTGTGTGTGTGTGTGTGTGTAAAATAGGAAGACATCAGTTTGTCTCTGTCACCATCATGACCTGCGTTGTAGACACCTGCCTTCCATTCGATTCTGACTCAAATTAGATCAAGTATATTTGGGGAGAAGTCAGTGGTCCAGGCAGTGTCTGCACTGGTGCTTGCCTATGCTGGAGCCTAGACATTGCTTCCTTGCCTGAACTCGGACAGGCAGTAATGGCAGGATTGCTATTCAGCTAGCACTTAGAGTAAAAAGCTAATGAACCAGAGGCAAACGAGAGCAATAACAAAATACACACGTCAAGGGCGAGGGACTCAAGTCACCAAGAATTCCCTGATGACAGTCACCACCTGTGAGCATCTTAAGAAGGAGAATGCCAATCACTGGTCCCACCTGGACCACTGCAGTGACACCTGTTAGGGGCTGTGCAAACTATGACGATAGTAAGACTGAGAAAGCCATCCCCTCTAAACGACAGAATGTGCCCAAGAAAAAAAAAAACCACTATTTGTCCACTACTGGAAAATGCTAGTAACTTGGTAAGAGTATACCCTGTGGGAGATGAAAATTTTATAATACAGTCTCATTGAGTGCCTTTTTTGGCCCTGATCACTTAATAATTGAAATGATTATTTATTTGAGGGAGGGCCCTTATAGGAAAAAACATGTAGAAAAATCAATGGTGTCATAAACAGAGATGGTCTGGGGATCTTTGGCGTATGCAGTCTGATGTGTGTTGTTAGGCATCTGGGATGTGATGAAATCTTACTTCACAACCCATTTTGAGCTCTCCGCAGATCTGCCCAAATCTGTTCCAGAATGGTTTAACCAAGAAGCTGCTTATTTAACCAACTGTTCTGAGTATAACAGTATAAAGGGTACATTGAGTTTAGAAATCTATGGCTGTCCTTCCCCCCATCCAGAGGCTTCGATCATGTCTCCCAGAGCAGAGCCATGTGTGAACTGTGTACCTCTTGATAACTGGTTTTGCCGGTGATAGATTCACCTATGCAAGTTCATTCCCCTTCAAAGTTAGCATTTTGTGAGACGCTTGCCCCACCCAAATGGTTGATCTTACTTAAAGACGCCACACACACATTTGGTAGGGGGGGGGGGGTCCTTCATTTGAAATTATATTCAAAACCCATGATAGTATCTTTTTAAAAGCCTCAGCACTGAAGACTGATAGGGCATCTAACCCTGTCAAACAGGACTGGGTGCTGAGCTGATAAGGTGGATAAAATCCATAGTAAGTTTACCAATGTGTATCCTGAAAACTTGCCATAGTACATGTAAGGGTGGAAACTGGATTCAGAAGACTTTTCTGATAGTTAAGTGTCAGAAATATTTCAGTAGCATTATTTTTATATAAGTATACAGAGATAGATTTTCAAAGTGGGTACTCTGAAGGCAAAATTTTGTCAGTGATATGTACACATACCTTAGATAATTGTTGAAAAAAAACACGCACATTACTTTCTTGGCATACCTCTGAAAGCAGTAAGATAGATGAGTATTTCTATAAATATCAAGACCATTTGTAACCTGTACAGACATGATATCTAATCAAATACACATAGAAAAAGAACATGATCTCTTCTGTAGAAAGAGACAGATTGTGTAATACACTGACAGATGTTGCCAGGAGTGGCAGTCAGATGGTCATGCTGGCAGGAATACACAACACTGTTAGTGAAGGGATGACACTCAAAACCTGCAATGAAGGTCAGTTAATAACACTATTATCCCAAGTTATGCACCAACTACTAATGTTAAAGGTAAAGGCATTGAAACTTTTAGAAACTCCTACAGTCTGAAATTGATAAAGCATGCAATCAAGATGCATTAACAATTACTGGTAATTGGGATGAACAACTTGGAAACTAAGAAGGGCCTGTATTTGGAAAATATGGCCTTCGTGATAGAAATGACAAAGGCAATCGACCAACTACCTATTCATTGGAAATACCTTTTTCTGGCAACCTGAAAAACGTCCACTAAATCTCACCAGGTAGAATACACAGGAATCAAATCAACTACATTGGCAGAAAAAATATCAAAGAGAAGTTCCATATCATCAGTGTTCATGGACCAACTATGGACCTGACCACCAACTGCTTCTATGTAAATTCAAGTTAAATCTAAAGAAAATTGTTTAAAGTTCATGAGAACCAAATGATGACCTTGGACATATCCTACCTGAATTTAGAGACGCTCAGAAATAGATGTGATCCATTGAATACTAGTTACCCAAAACCAGATGAATTCTAGGATGGCATCATGGATATCATAAATGAAGAAAGCAAACAGTCCTTAGAAAAGAAAGAAAAGACCAACATGTATAGCAGATGGGCCTCTCAAACTTGCTCTGAGCACCTAAAGTACCCAGAATAAATAGCAGAGTTAAAGAGCTGTATAAAAAATTCCAAAGGACAGCTCAGGAAGACCAAGATAATTCTTACAACAAAATATGCCAAAGAACTGGAGTTACCAAACCACAAAAGAAGACCACATTCAGCATTTTTGGGGGCTGAAAGAACTGGAGAAAATATTCAAGCCTAAGGTTTAAGAATTCTTTGGACAAAGTATTGAATGATGCAGGAAGCATCCAAAGAAGATGGAAAGAATACAGGGTCATTGTACCAAACAGAATTGGTCAATGATCAACCACTTCAGGAGGTAGCATCTGATCAAGAACCAATGAGAGTAAAGAAGTTCAAGCTCTTCTGAAGGCATTCGTGAAAAAAACAACAAGGTTCTGGGGATTGATGGGCTACCAACTGAGATGTTTCAACAAACATCATACTGTAACTGTTCACCATGTAAACCAGAAATATGGAAGCCAGCTATCTGGTCAACCAACTGGAAGAGATCCATATGTGTGCCCATTTCAAAGAAAAGTGACCCAGAAGAATTCAGAAATCATATAACAATAAGTTTATTATCACAGGCAAGATAAGTTCTGATGAAATTTATTTTTAAAAAATAGTTACAATAGAAGGTCACTAGGGAAGTGCCAGAAATTTGAGTCACATTCTGAAAAGGACTTGGAAACAGGGATGTCATTGGTGCTGCCAGATGGATCTTGACTGAAAGCATAGAATATTAGAAAGATGTGTATCTGTGTTTTATTGACTATACAAAGACACAGTGGATGGATATCAAATTATGGATACTATTATACTTCACTGTGCCCATGCGTGACTTGTATATTGCCCATGAGGCAGTTGTTCAAACAGAACAAGGGGATACTGCATAGTTTAGAATCAGGAAAAGTGTGAATTATGATCATATCTTTTCATCATCCTTACTCAATCTGTACACTGGGTAAAGAAGCCAAGAAGTTAGATTATGTGAATAAGAATGCAGCATCAGGATTAGAGGAAGTCTCGCTAATAGCCTGTGATGTACAGGTGTTGTTGAATGCCAAAAAATACTTAAATCACTTACTGATGAAGATAAAAGAATAAGGCCTTCATTGTGGATTAAAAATCTCAATATAAAGAGGGGGAAAAAAAACCTCACCTCTGGACCTATAAGCAACATCATGATAAATGTAGAAAGGATTGAAGTTATCAAGAATTTTTTTTTTTTTTTACTTTTAGATCCACAATTAATGACCATGGAAGCAGCAGTCAAAAAATGAAATGGCAGATTCCCCTGCGCAAACCTGCTGCAAAAGACCTCTTTCGAATGTTGAAAGGCAAGGATGTCACTGTGAGGACAAAGGTGGGTCTGCCCCAAGCCTTGATGACTCCAATCATCTCATGTGCACATGGAAGACCAAAGAAGAGATGTCATTGAACGATGGTATTGGAAAAGGATACTAACTCAATCATGGGTTGGCTGACGAATGGAGAAACCTTGTCTTAGAAAAACAAACAAACAAACAAAATGCTCCATAGAAGTGAGGAAGGTCAACTATTTTGACCTCACATACCGTGGGAGAACCAGTCCCAGATAAGGATATCGTGCAGAGGGTCAGAGAATAAAAGGAAGATACTCAACACAATGGGTTGAGATAGTCATAACAATGGGCTCAAACATAGCGATGATTGTGAAGAGGAAGGCCGGGAAGTGAACTGTTGCCTTTTGCCTGGGATTGAAATGAGTCAGAACGGGCACAAGGGCTTCTAAGAACAACACGCTGACAGAACATTAAATATCTTGACCATCAACCTTGACATGGATCTTGGGGTTTTTTTCTCTATAAATACATTTGTCTATACATATAGGAAATGTCCAAACTAAATACAGTTCATGCACCCCCTATATTTATTTTCTAACTGGTTGTTTACATTGGCCAGTATAATTCTCCAAACCAAATCTATTGTGAAATTTAGACTCATAAGTCTATCAAGCCAGTCCATTTTAAGACATGAGATCTTTAATTATCATGTCACTATCGCTTGCTTGGGAAAAAGAGTCCAAATTTCACATAAGTATCGTAGGAATACAATAGACTACTTTCCCCCAAAGTAGCAAAGATAGCTTCACTGGTGAGGTAAGGGGAGATGTGGGAGTCCTAGCTATTGTTCATGGCGAGGTGTTTCATCCACACCAACATTCAAGAGAAAGTCATTTTTAAAACATTCAAGACTGGTGTTCTGCCCATCAAAATCCTAACAGAAGTCTGTTTAAAACACAACAAAGAAGATACTTGTGCCAAAACCCTACCCTGAACTAGGTAATTTCAGATCTCTGGGAGCTAGCACTTTGACTTGGGTAAACGCCTTGGTAATTCCGATGTGTATCAGGACTGAGAACCCACAGACTCCCTCCTCCACTCCTCCCATTTACCCAAGACTGTTCCATCTGTTCAGACTCTAGGGTCACCATTTGGAAAAAAAGACCCCCGAGAAACACCAACTTTGTTAAGAATATTTCAAAGCAAACTGAGGAGTGAGTGAGTGAGAGTCACCTGACCCAGGCGAGAGAGCTTATTCGGTGATTCTTATTTCACCCCAAACGATCTCCAGATCTTTCCCCCTACTACTATCTTCTGGTTAACACAAACTGGGTGAATAGAGTCAGGAATACGATTATGATCCCCACACACATGCCCCAATAGTCTCCAAAGGAGAAACGTTTGGATGTATAAAGAAATGTGGCGATGTGAATCCATCACCACCAACACTGAGATAAGAAGTGGTTTCCTAGTTTCAAGAGTGATAGGGCGACAACAGCCTCAAAGCAGGTGAAGGTGATATCAACTCAAGCAGACAAGAAGGGATGGACAGGGTTGTCACACTCACCCAAGGCAATCACCCTGAACTAAACAAAAGCAAACAGACTCACTGCCACTGAAACAAAACAAGGCTACCTCACAGAGACCTTATGGAATAGGATAGAACAATCCCTGTTAGTTTCCTAGGCTGTAGCTGTTTACAGGAATAGACAGCCTCATCTTTCTCCTGAGGGGTCGCTGGTGGTCTTGAACCGCAACCCAAAGCATAACCACTTCACCAACCCAAGTTTCACTAGCATTTCCCAAAGTGGTGCTACTACCCCCTAGGGAGTGCCAGAACAACGGGTGTACAGAGGATGACTCAAAAGCAGAAAGCCGCTTTTGATCCTGGAGGATGGGCCACAGTATAAAAGTTCTTAATGGCCAGGGTGAGCCGCTGAACAGTTTTAAATTTTTTTCCCTGAAAGGGAGTAGTGAGCCAAATCCGTGTGCAAACTTCTGGCAGCTGGAGGGCCAAAGGTAAAAAGGAGAAATGCAACTGGAGATCAAAAATGATAATGAGGGAAGAGGCCCTCAAGGGGCCAATCTTTTCTAGACTCGTGAACAGGGGCAAGAAACAGCTTGGCTTGGTTTTCACTCTCGATTCTTGTTCACATCTGAATCCTCTGCCCCTGTCCTTCAGAACCCACCTGGTACACAAGGTTCCAAAAGAATGACTCCAGGTGCTTCTTACAGAGCTACCTCTTTGCTGTAGACCACTGTTCTCCTAGACCCCAGAAAACCAGAAGCCACCCGTCAGAGAAACTGTGAGTGCTCGATCACCGCAGGAAAGAGGTTTTTGTGTGAAACCCACCCGCTAGGAATTCACATCGTGCATGGTCCAGTTCAGACGCAGGGAAAAAGAGAAAGACCCTCAACAAGAAGGACTGACACCCCAACTGCAGCAAGGGGCTCAGACACAGCAACAAGAGGCTAGAGCATGACTGGACCATGTCTTGTTCTGTTGCACACAGACTTGCTAGGACTTGGAACCAACTTAAAAGCAACCACCAAAGAAGAGCCAAGAATTTGCAGTCGAGCTCGTGTCCTACGTGGATCTAGTAACTACATGCCTTGAACTCAACCAGTGGAAATCTGGAAGTCTAAGGGCATCAGCCAGCTCATTCAACAGCCCCATCACCACTGTCTTCTCATCCACGTCCAACTGGCTTTTACTGTCTTCCATGAATGGTGGAAGGCACCTTCATTTAACCTGGCAACCACAGACAAGGACAGTTCCCACAAAGGCAATCCTTGGGGCATGTCGACGTTGTAGGACAGGAGAAGGCAGCACATCACTGTGTGGTTTGACGTGCTGTTCCTCCTCTGGACTCAGACACAGACACAAGTCCTCCTTCCGGAATCGAGGTGTTCCCCGAAGCTTCTTGGCGGTGGTGGGGGCTAGCCACACAGGTAGATGACTGGGTAGGGAAACGAGCACGTCATGAGTCGCTCTTCCGAAGTACTACGCCTGGAGGCCATGATTAAAAGTGCATTTGGGGTTTTCCAACATTAGGGACACCAGGGGAGGGTGACTGAGACACCCACCCACTGCGGCTGAATCACGAGATGACCCCGGGCTGGGTGAAAGTTGGGGGAGGTGGCAGTAGCCATGACAGCAGAAGCACACATTTCACAAGAAAAACTCCTCATTGACATTTTGATCATACTCTTAGAGATGCACATCAAATAATGCCCTCTACGCCACAGCTACAACTGAATAAAAAAAATCCAAAGGCCTCTAAATACGGTCAATCCAACCTTGTCGTTTGTGTCTCCCGGCTTACATAAAACAGGACCTCGTCAGCCAACCGCTTACACATAAATATTAAAATAATAAGTACGACAAAACTATAGATCTACTTACAATTGTATCACTACTGTAGCACCTTTTTTTTTCTCTTTTAAACCATGGCCAAGGCATTCACGTTTGTACAGAACAAGAGTGCTGAGAAGCTTAAGGACTCATATGACACGTCATTAAATATTTAATCACCTTTTTACAGTCCTAAGCCTTTATCATATGTCATCCCTCTACACAGTTCACTCTATCCTATAGATTCCAAGGCCCCCTTGGTGGGGAAAGGTGAGGGGAGGGGAGGGAGAACCTTCTGAACAAGCAGCAGGGTTAAGTGGTCTCCATCAGGGGTCTCCATAAGTGTGTCCATGACCTCCATTCGCCCTGTAAAACCACCAATCCACGGGAGGGTCGGTTGACTAAGTCCATCGTCATTAATCTCCAAGAATCAGTTTTACAAAAGATGCCACATCTGTTGCTTTGGATTCATGTAAGGTGAAAAAAGGATGTTGCTGGAGGTGGGGAGAGAAAAAAGCAAATCCATGATCTCAATCTTCGTGACAGGTAAATAGACAGATCTTTTTGGTACATAGATAAAATATGCTTCTCAGGCTCTTGGAAACCCCCCCACCCTCACTGTCATAGAGTCATTTCAATTCATAGGGTCTCCAGAGAACAGGGTACAACTGCTCCCTGTGGCTTCCCGAGGATGGTTACCCTGTCCAGGAACAGAAAGCTCCCTTTTTCTCCCAAGGAAACTGGTGGTTTTGAACTGCTGACCTTGCAGTCAGCCGCCCGGCAGTACCCACCTCACACCCCCAGATCACACCAGTGGTGTTATTTCCAAGGACCAGTTCAAAGTGAGTGACTCTGCAGGCAGCCGTGGGGCTGACTCACTTCACCTTCCTGGGACTTGCGGAGTTTGCCTTGACAACCTTCCTGGTGCCTCCGTGTAGAATTTCTAATTTGGTTTTCAACATGACAGCAGAGGGCTGGGTGAGTCAGCTGTGTGGAACCGAGCGCCCACCCCTGGAAGCAAACAATGCCAATGGGAAAGCCACAAAGAAAGGTAGGTGGCCCCTGGGAAGAGCTGTGACTCAGAGCATGGAGGGGACAGGCTGGGTGCTAACCGCAGCGCTGGGTGGGGGTCCTTCAGAGTGAGTGCCAGGGACTGTGAAATCACTGCACCACTTCGGACCAGGAACCACCTACAGAGTGTCCTCACCAAGCCCTGGACCATTGCGCTTCCTAGCTTTCCCACATCCTCTTGACATTTCAAGAAAGTGTTTGAAAGCTTCTGCCTGTCTAGGCAGGCCACTCCAAACCTGAGATGGTGATTACAGTCAACTTCTGCCAAGCTCACCTCGCCTCTTGTTCGGCTTGTAGCTCTCAGAGTGGTGGAGGGGGACTGAGCTGGGGGTGGGGGGTGAATTCTGTGGCCAACCAAAGCCTTATTTTTTTAAAAACAAAAACAGCCTCAAGGCATCTTTCAGTCTATTCTTGGGCTAGGAAAATGCAGAGAGCCAGGGTTGGGGAGGGGAGAACGGGCAGACCTGCCAAAGCGGAAAGTGTGAGTCTCCGTCTGTGTGGGCTGCGAGGCTGGCAGAGAACGGGGTCCCATGTAGAAGCAGTGCACTGGCATAGCAAGAGCAGCAGCAGGAGACACCACAGAGGTGCCCCCAGGCCACAAGCCCCAGGCCCAGGCTCAGTGTTGGCAAAACAGGATGCAGACATAAGAAGAGGGGGACTGCCCTGCCTTGGGGGTTCACTGTTGTGCGCCCAGGACCACTGGGCGATGCAAAGGGTTCAGGCCCCTGGCAGCTGGTCCAACGGTTGATGTTCTCAATCCAACAAGTTGTCTCCCTTATTTCTGAAAACGCTGCCACTGACACTCCAGGGGTACCCAGCTCTACGAGGACACAGCCGAAGGGCCCTGAGTCAGAAGTGACTCAGATGGCAACTGGTTTGGGGTTTTGTGGGTTTGGGGATGGTGGTTTGGGGTTCACAGATCACACAAATGTTGCACTTGCATGTGAGGCAGCACCGTTCAAACAAGTAAAGCTCTGTCTAGGTGGAGAAAGCAACAGGACTCTCTTTGTCCAAAAATAAAGCCGAGAAAACAGCAAAACGGTCCATCTATGAACTCCTAGATATTCTGCCAAATCCTTATCGAAACGCCTTTGGGTCTGTCATCTCTCACTCGATACTGGCATTTTGTGAATTCTTGGAATCACTGTGGAACCCTTGGGGTGTAGCGGATGAAACATTGGTCTGTTAACTACAAGGTCAGCAGTTCAAAGCCACAGCTGTTCCCTGGGAGAAAGATGAAACTTCTCTGTAACCCTTAAAGAGACACAGCCATGAAACTCCATAGGGGCAGTTCTACTTTTCCCTATGGGGTTGCTAAGAGTCGGAATCCACCCAATGACAAAGCATTTGGTTTGCTTTCCTGATGGCCCTGTGGACCAGGTGCTGGACTGCAAACCTCACTTTATGGATGGCAGGCAGTTCAAACCCACTAGCTGCTCTGAGGCTAGACTGGCTGCTGCTACCAAGATGGACAGTCTCGGAGAACCTATATAAGTTTACTATGAGTTGGAATAAATTTGATTGTAGTAACCTTGTTTGGTTCTGTTGAAGATCATTTTTAAAAAAGCAATTTTGATGGATAAAACTCAGTCTATAGCATCTCCTAGGTTTACTTGCCTGCAAAACCTGGTGAAGAATGGTGCCTTGACCTGGGTGGTACAAGAAGGCTATCAGAGCAATCTAGGAATAGAATGCTCACCTCCCCTGTTGGAGACCTGGGTTCAATTTCCAGGCCACGTATCTTATGAGCAGCCATTGCCTGCCTGTGAGTTAGAGATGTGGGTGCTGTTGACTCTGGGCTGAGCAGGTTTCACGGAAGTTTCCAGACTGAGATGAGGGAGAAAGGCCTGGTACTCTACTCCCAAATATCAGCCCGAGTAAACCCAACAGATCACACTGGTCTGATTCATAGGTGATCATGGGCTGGCACAGGCCTGGGCAGTGTTTTGATCCAGAGGGGTACCATGAAACAAGGTCCAACTTGATGGGGGCAGCCCAGCTGGCCAGCCAGCCTCAGGGACAGGGTCTAGGATGCCAGACTTGCAGTTCTTTTTCTGGAATTAAGTCCCTGTCACCAATGTCATCATGAATTCGCTCTTCTAGAACCTTTGTCGTGACGGTCTCCGTTACTTTACCCTCCCTCCCTAGGACTTTGCTTAACAAAACTTACCATAAGCTCTGGATACGTAGGCCTTTCTTTGGAATTCTTCTTCAAGCTAGAAGAAAGAGAGAAATCACATTGAAATCTAGAAACCGCCTTTGTGTTTTCATAAGACTCGGGTTTTGGAATCTGCAGATGACTGAATAATCACCAGTTTAAGACTATATTGAATACCTAGGTCTCCTCCCTGAGCTCACCTCTTCTGGTCAGCTTCAACTCCAAACTCCCTTTGGGAATATGTTGCTTGGAAAACTCTCTCTCTCTCTCTCTCTCTCTCTCTCTCTCTCTCTCTGTGTGTGTGTGTGTGTGTGTGTGTATGTGTGTGTGTGTGTTTGGCTCTTGGTCCCTTAACAGTGACACACAAACCAACTTCTCTGCTCCATGGCCTTCATATTTGAAAATAAGCTACCTTTTGTCCTTCAAAGCAGTTTAACCCACCCCCACTGGAACAAGAAATGGATAGTTGTTTCTTCAATTGCCTCTGTTGTCTCTTTGTTAGGTTTGACTCCCTGTCACCCCATCTCCTTGCTTCTGGTTCCCTTCACATAGTCCTACCCCAACCTGCCCGAGGCAAAGCAGCCAATCTATAAAATGGCTAAAGCTGATGAACTACAACTTGATTGATGAACAAGAAAGCACCACCTGCCTGTTGGTGAGGTAACAAACCCCCGATCATCAGGTGACTTCTGTTCACACAGAACAGCAGTTTTATAAACACACGTACTACTGGAAGTAAAAATAATATGAAGAGACCAATCCCTTACTCCCAAGTCTCAAACCACCCCTCCCTTTAAGAATGGGATTAAAAAAAGAAAAGAAAAGCAGTCTATTTGAAGCAGGGGGGAAAAAACTCCAAGGTAGAGAAATGGAGAAAAGGATGACTTTGAACCAGATGATCTGCAAGCAGCCTACACATTCCTGGACCCTGGGGGCCATGAAACCATTCATGGATGAAAAGGGCCATTGCCTGGGTTGGAAGGAATCAAAATGTGACGGGTTGTGAAGGTCGCCGGTGTTGATGTGAATGGGTTATTTGGAGCCCGTGAGATCGAAGACCGGCTGATGGCGACTGGCAAGGCCCAGAGTTCCTGAGAGAGTGAGGTCATGAGATGCTTTGGGAAACTGTGGTTGAAAGCAAAAGGAAATGAAAAAGAACAAAAGGAGGGGGGGAAAGGAGGAAGCTTCTGAACCCAGACAAAGAAGGTGGCCTACCGGTTTGTGGCGGGCAGGACTGTGGGAGGAGGCCAGGGAACATGAGAGTGGGTGCAGGTAGAGGTGAGGTGAGCCGTTCCAACCAGGCTCTGGGGCACACCTAGGACCTAGTGACCTCGGTGTCCAGACAACCTCTGAGAGAAAGTTTCATCTCCACTGAGGATAAAAAGGAGAGTGAATTAGGCAGAGGCATGACCAACTGTCAGTCAGCTTGACGTGGAAAGATGTGTCTGAGTAAGACAGGACAACCTGGTGAGGGAACCTGTTCATAGTACTGCCTGTAACAATAGCAATTCTAGAGGCTTATCATGAGGGTCTCAGCGGGGAGTGATTTTTGCCTTCCCTGGGGGACATGTAGCAGCCCTAGTGGCACTGTCAGTTAGATGCTAGGCTGCTAACCTCAAGGTCAGGAGTTCAAATCTAGCAGTGGGGAAAAGTTGAGAATGTCTACTGCTGTCAAGATTTACAGTCATAGAAACCCTCTATAGCACCGTTTCCCTAAGTAGGTGATCCTATACACTGTGGGGAGGAGCAAGGGGAGGGTGGTGCAAAAAGTATCCATGGGGGCAGGTCTCAAAAGCAGATCCCTATATTAAACCTGGATTACTGCAACAATTGTTAGGTGTTGTCATTCATTTCTGACTCATAACAGTTCCCCGTCCTGACCATCCTCACAATCGGCCCCCCGTCTGAGCCCACTGTTTCGGTCAGTGGGTCAATCCATCTTGTTGACGGCCTCCCACTTTTCTGCAAGCCCTCTATTTTATCAAGTAAGATGACCTTCTCTGGGGACTGGTCCCTCTTGACAACATATCTAAGCATACACGAGACAAAGTATCGTCATCCTGGCTTCTAAGAAACATTCACCCTATACTTCTTCCAAAACAGATTTGTCTATTCTTTTGGCAGTTCGTGGTGCTGTCAGTAGTCTTCTCTGGCACTCTCACTCAAATGCATTAATCCTCCTTTAGTTTTCCTTATTCAAAGGTCAACTTTCACACAGGTTATGGTACAACAGTTTTTAATAGCCAGGGAAAGAGTGCAGTAATTTTTTTTTTCTTTTGCAAAGGAGGCTTGTGGCAGTCATGTAGTTGTATGTCAATTTCATGATTGGGAGTCTAGGGGTGGAGTCTAGCCTGTCAATCTGGAGATAGCCAATGAGAAGCCAATGAGGCCTCTGTGTGGGCATGGCTTTCTTCTGAGAATTCTGGGAAGTCTTGTGGTAGTACCCAATTGGAGAAGAGAGACTTGACTCAGTCTCATAGACCACGAACGGCTGACAAGACGAGATGACAACATGCTGACTGATCCTGATTCCTGGAGAATGGAGGAGCCAGAGAAAAGACCACATGGGCTTGCCCTAATGGAACCAAACCTCTGGGGCTGAGAACTCATGTGGAGACTCTTGCCAATGCTGAGATGCGCCGGAGGCCAAGGGGAGATCCCTACAAGCACTGACATGCTTCTACTGCCACCTGCACCCACTCGCCTGCGATTGTCCTGCTGTCATCGCATGTGCTTCGTAAGTCGGAAGGAGCCTTTATAGACCGGTATCGGACATATGGACTAATATCGGGTTTATGACTTTGGACTGGACTGGGTTGGGATACTTTCTCAATGTTCCATTCCTCCTGTATATAGACTTTGCCCTGATATCCATATGCGTGTCTATGGATTTGTTTCTCGAGTCTACCTGGACTAACAGAAGGCTGTATACCAGCTGCACTTGAGAATTTCAGCTATTAATGGTCACTATGACGAGGAATGAACTTTATGAGAGTGGACTTGATTTCTTGGTATTATGGGATGCTTAGGAATCCCGGGTATCAAGGTGGCTGAGCACTAGGCGGCTAACTGAAAAGGTTGGCCCTTGGAGCCCACCAGTCCCTCTGCAGCACACCAAAGTTGCTGTCGGCCTCCACAAAGACTGCTTGACCTACAGGGCAATTCAGGAGCCATGGTGGCATAGTTGGGCTGCGAACCACCAGGTCAACAATTCAAAACCACCAGCCACTCCTCTGGAGAAAGACGGGGCCTTCTACTCCTGTAAACAGTTACAGTCATGGGAGCCCGCAGGGGCAGTTCTATCCTATCCCATAGGATTGACATAAATCGGCATCAACCTGATGGCAGTGAGTCTTTGTGTTTGTTTGCTGTTTACTCTACCCTACCAGGTGGCTACACATCAGAATTGAGTTGAGTGCAATGGCTTGTTGTTGTTGTTGTTTGAGGGGACATGTGGCATCATCTGGGGATATCTGGATCATCTGAACCGGCAGGGAATTGTGACTAGTGTCTGTTAGGCAAAGATATTGCCAAATACCCGACAGTGCATAGACCAAGTGCCCCAAACTCCTGGCAGGCACAAGGAGTCATCCGATCCACGATGTCACCAGAGCCGAGGTGGAGAAAGTCTGTGAGGTCATCTTGTGTGAGTTTGGCCTACTTACTGCTTCCTCCCCGCCTCTTCCTGAGGCAGAATCCACTGCAACGCTATGTCAATGGAGAAGTTGCTCCAGCTGGCTTGTCTGTCATCGGGTCCCCTTTTCATCCCTATCACCCAACACCCTCAGAAGCAAATGTTTTCCTACATTCCCAGCCACATTCCTGCCTGCACACAAAAACAAGACGAAACTACGAAACTTCCTGCCATGCGTTCTGACTCCAGAGACCCTGCAGGGATTTCCAATGCTGTCAGGCTTAACTGAAGCAAAACTCTTACATCTGTGTCCCAAACAGAGCAGCTGGTGGGTTCCAGACACTGCTTTTCCAGGTAGCAGCCAAGCATTGGAACCTCTGTGTTGCTAGGGTCCCCTTGATTGCACATAAACCCTAGTATAAAATGAACTTACAAACTAGCCAAAGAGAAAAGGCCCCAGATTTCTTTCTGCTTTGGGGTTCAAAACACTTGAGAAACAAAACAAACAAAAGGAGTCCTCTCTTGAATTTCACCAAATCAGCTTGCTCAAGCAATAGTGAAAATGCAAGCGCAACATTAAAGATCCATGCCATCACCAAGCAGTTATTTCTGGGTGTCTCTGTGGAAACAGAGAAATCGGTAGTCATCTGATCCTGGTGACATGCTCTTCTAGGACCACAGCTCACCTTTCCACCCCTTCCTGAACCAAGGAAATAAATGACAGCAAGAGAAGTTTGTTTCTCAAATGTGGAAATCATGGTCATTTAAGCCAGCCAGGGATCTCTTGATAGTGCTAATAATATTTCATCCTGCTGGTGTAGAGGTTGCGCAATTGACTGCTAACTTCAAGGTCAGCAGTTCAAAGCCACAAGCCACTTCAAGGGAGAATAAAGAGTTAGAGCCTCAAAAACCCACAGGGGCAGTTCTACCCTGGTCTGTAGGACCACCACGAGTCAGCATTGCCATGAGGGAGTACGTTTTGAGTACTTTGGGCATGTTGACATGAGAGATCAGTCCCTGGAAAACAGCATCATGCTTGTAAATGGGGAAAGTAAAACTGAGAGAGACCCTCAACTAGATGAATTGCACAATGGCTGCAACAAAAGACGCAAGCATAGCAATTGTGAAGATGGTGCAGGACTGAGCTCAATGGTACCTGACAACAGCAGCAGCAGCAGCAGCAGCAGCAGCATTTAGGGCATGCACTGCCTGGATCACACAAATGAGTGATTTTCTGAGCAACTACCCAAAGTCTAGCAGTTCTAATCCATCCAAAGGCACCTGGGGCCTAATCCATCCAAAGGCACCCATCCAAAGGCTGGGCTGCTGTGGCAGTTACATAATCTGTGTCAATTTGGGACTTGAGAGGATTACGAGTGAATGGGTGGAGCCTGACTGATCAATCAAGATATAGCCAACGAGTCTTCTGTGTGGGCATGGGCTTCTCCTGAGAATTCTGGGAAATCCTGTATTTCTTCCATGGAGGCAGAAGACACACACTCTCTGCACACTCCCTGGGAGATATTGCAGCTGATAAGACACATGGAACTACGTAAGTGACCTGAGCTGAAGAAGCCACATGGACCTACCCTAATGCCACCTGACCACTGAAGCCAGAGAAGCCACATAGAGACCCCTACCAGCACTGAGATCCTTACAACTCCACTGGATCCATGAGATTTGCTACCCACTGGCCTGTGATCGTCATTGCATGTGTTTCATGAGTCTGCAAAGGACTTTATAGATGGGTATCAAACATATGAGCCAATACTGGACTTAGGGAGTTGATCTCAAGTGGATAGGAATGCTTTCTTAAAGTACAATAACCCTTTCTATAAAACTCTCTTATGCACCTGTGTGTCTCTATGGTCTGTTTCTCTAGTCTACCAGACTAACACCAGATGTCTAGTTCCAAAACACCAGCCGTTGGAGCACAGGGCCATCCTGACACTCCAGGTTGGGGTTTTTGGTTAAACAAACCAAAGCAAATCCACTGTCATAGAGGCAATCCCAACACATAGTGACCCTATGCACCTATGCAGGGTTTTCAAGACTGGGTATCTTCCTAAGATTAGACAGACTCCCCTTTCTCCTAGGGGGTGTCAACCACCAACCTTGGATTGGCCAGCCCAACACGTCCCCAACAGTATCACCAGGCCACCTTAATAGAAGAAATCTCCCTTCCCATTGGATAATAAAGCTTAATTGTCTCCCTTTCTTAAGGAGAGGTATATTTAAGTCTGGGTGCCTTATGTTTTTTCACTTCTGAGACCTTTTAAAATATCTACAGAGCTGCTATAAAGAGAAAGTACAGAAGGGACCCAAAGCTGATGTACCATAAACATTTGAAGGGTTCCTGAAACCCCAGAGATTCTTCCAATAGGCTCGTTCTTGGCTTAGGACCCTGGGTTGACCCTGGAAAGGGTCAACCTTGAACCCCAAGCATTACCCTAGCATCTGGATGCAAAGTACTTACAAAGCAACCCCACGCTTGTTATTGAATTACAATAGCTGATAGAAGCCACTCTCTCCATCTTTTAAATCCACACCACTTCAAACCATGCATGAGCTAAGAATAGCAAAAAGCCTTGGGGTAAAGTTGGAGGGTAAGGGGGAGGCAAATTTTCCACGTGGAGGAGGAAGTGCTTGAAATTTAGTATAAAATAACAACTGTGGAGTTCAAAGCTTTACCAATTTATTTTGGGGATCTGAGTCAGGATATTTGATTTTTCAAAGTGGCTTGTCATTTTCAAGCATGTCATTAACTGCCCTAATTCCTTTGCCATATGCCACAGCACACACTCCTAACCATAGCAGACACTCCAGCACCGCTTCATGCAGTCTTAAGAATTGCTAGTTTGGAGTCTGCGCTGATCGGAGGAGGTCTGCTTATTTGAAATCATCCTGAATATTTCCAAGAAGGGCTCTTTGTGCTTTCACAGAACTAGCATGCACAGTGTTCCTGAACCCATGCATTTGTTATCAATGGAATCAACGGGCGGTGTTCTTTTCACTGTCTTTGCTGAAGAAGTTAGAGTGTGACATTGATGGTCCCTGCTTTGAGGAGCTCTGGTGGCATAATGACGAAAGCATGAGGCCAATAACCAAAAGGTCTGTAGTTCACACTCTCGGCCAGTCTGCTTTCATGATTCTAGACCCCATGGCTATTGAGACAACCCTGATTCATGGGAGAGTGACTCCTTAAGACAGTAGAAATGCCCCCATCAGGTTTTCAAGGTTTTGAGGCTGTAAACCTTTAAGAAAGCCATCTGCCCTGTCATTCTCTTGAAGAGAAGCTGATGGGTTTGAATTTCAGGCCTCCCACTTAACAGCTCAGAGCTTTCCTTGTAAACCCTATGCAGCCATTCTACTCTGTCCTATATGACCCTTATGACTAGTAAGAATCAACTCAATAGCAGTGACCTCTACTATATAGTTCATCTGAGACAGACAGTATCAAGTCGATACTATCAAGTCGCTATAGCTATCTGGATGCAGTCACTGTGATAGGCCTGGAGGAAAGGTATAAAGGATGCTCAGCTTTTCGGAAACTCCACCGTTGGTTTCTGATCACTTTCTTCAGTACTCGAACCTGTGAACTGAATGGAAGAAGTTACAAAGAAAAGTGTAAACCTGCTAAGAGTCTCATTTTTGGAGAATCTCATTTGTGGGCCCTTTCGGAGCCCTTGCAGATAAGGTTGTTCTGTTCCATTTCACTAATATGAATCCCAAAACAAGGCCTACAAAGGAGCTTCAGAACATCTGTGGGAAAGTGGAATGGAAAAACAATGAAATGTTCCTCCAAACTTCTTTAAGTCTCCTTGTGTATGGTCTCCACCACCCAGCTCAGGAATTCCTCAAGATGTTAAGAAAGCTATCAGGGGTGGCGAAGAGAGACAGGGGGTGGAAAGAGGAATAAAAACATCATCCAGTAGTCCTAGTTCAGAAAGAGAACAGAAAAGAAAGATTAATAAGGAACCACTAGACTTTTCTTCAATTTCATAGGAAATAATAAATAATGTTCCTTGGGAAGGGGGGGTGGATTCTTATTTGTTTGCTTGTTTTTTTTCCCCTTCTCTCAAGATCATGCCTCTCTTTGGGATGTTATTGCAAAAACAACAACAACAACATGTAACACCTGGGACTCTGAGTGTGACTGGGATCTGGCATTGCTTTCTATGCCACAGACCACAGCAATCAATACCAAAGGGTCAGCTAGCAGGACAACCAAGGTGGTTCCCCAGATGCAGGTGGACAGACCATGATGCCGCCAAACACAGCCGGGAGCCTCCGATGCTTAGTAGAAAGGCAGCCACACTTGGTTAAAATGACCCCGATGACCTGAGCTGGTAAAACAGCCTTGCCGTTCTCATTTGACATTGAACTCAAAGACAAATAGATGGAAAAGAAAAAAAAAACATAGTTGTATTTATGACCTTGAGATTTGAGATTGCATTTTTCCCTGTCCAAATCTGATGCCTCTTTCCCCTGTGAACCACCAGGAGCGGGGACTTTCTGAGAAGTTTTGCAAGATCAGAACGCAACCAAGTTCTGAAAATGCAAGCGACCACTCCACCACAAAGGGTCATTTTGGTGAAGGCATGTCCACAAAGGCCAGCTGTATACCCAGATGCAGCAGAAGAGCCAATAGGAGGGAACTCGTAGCTGAACAGGCAATCTCTCTCCTCATCAACCAATGAGCAGGGGCTTTACATGAATTATCCTTTTCCCAGTCTTCCAACCTAACTCCACAACAAATTTAAAACCTACTAGTGACTTTCTTAAGTGAAATAACTGGGCAAGTATCGAGTGGAGTTATGTATGTATGTATACCAATGTGTCGGAGAAATAAAATCCTCTCCATAAAGAAATCAGCCCGTCATGTAATTTTGAAAGGAAACCATTGGCTTTTGTTTTGTTTTGTTTTAAGGATCAGCCTGCTTTTCAAACTCAGCTACAAGCTAATTTAGTGTTCCTCCTTCGGGGATAAGCACAGTTAATATATTGGTGACTAATGGCAGGCAGAAAACGTCTACTGGTCAGGGTCTAAATGAAGACTCCACACTCTTTAAAAGTCTGACTGAGGTCAAGAAATTATGTTCATAAAAAAAATGAATGTTCTCCATCCACTTCCCAATTCTCGCACTGACAAAAAACCCCTCTCTGGTCTACATAATCCATGTTCTTAAGTTCTTAAATATTAGATTCTAACCAAGCTGTAACCACTGAGACTTTGAAGAAAAATATCCTATTCTTACATGACTTCAAAGTTGAAGTGATCTGAATTTCTTTTCTCTTATTTTCTTTTTCTTAATCTTTTTTTTTTTCCAAGTAAATTCCCCAACGGGCCTTTTTTAACTGTTGAAGAGCAAGAAAGTGCCTTGGAAGACTAAGATGCACTCAGCCCAAGCCAGGCTATTTCCTATTACTTTGTATGTATGTGAGAGTACGTGGGACAAGGGATAAGGAAGATGAAGGACGGATTGAAGCATTTGAATGATGAAGCTGGAGACGAACTCTGAAGGTAGCACGGATGGCCTCAAGACCAACAGATCAGTCTTGGAAAAAGTACAGCCAAACATGCTCTTTAGAAGGGAGGAAAGCAAGCCGTCTTCTCGTGCCTTTTGGACAAGTTATCATGAGAAGCCAGTGCCTGGAAAAGGACACCAGGCTCTGTCAAGTAGAAGGGCATTAGAAAGAAGACCATCAAGGAGATGGATGGACACAGTGGCTGCAGCAAGAACTCAACCCTAATACGGTCGGTGAGGATGACACAGGAGGGACAGTGTTTATTCTGCTGCACATGGTCCTTAGGAGTGAGAATCAACTCAATGGAAACCACTAGCAGACCAGACTGACTTGGGGGCAATTTGAAAAGACAACAGATTTCACAGAATGACGAGTTCGAGCTGGAACATGGCTGCAGCTCACATGTTTAAGAAGACTATTTGCAGGGACTACACTTGTCAGAGAAGAAAATGGACGGGAATCTCAAAGGGACTGCAATGCAGACATACTCTGCGCTATCAAGGGGCAGGCCGGTTCCCAGGTAGTTGTTAAGAGAAAGAAAAACAACACGAGGAGTTGGACTATCCACTGACGTGGGCATCTGTCAAAGTCAGAAAACAGCCATTTCTTTTTCAAATGTTGCATTGTAAACTATCTATATGGAGCTTTAAAGTTTGAATTCTTTCAGGGAGGAGGTGAAATTCTATGTGAAATGACAGAAGATTAAAGTGACTGAAATGGCTTTAAAATAAATAGAAGAATTAAAAGATGCTGATAGGTATGCAGATGCTGTCTCAAGTAGACACTCTCCCCGTCCATACATTAAGTTGGCCCTCAAAACATTTGAAAAACCCCTGCTACTCAGGTCCCACTTCAGATCAAGGAAGTTACAACCTCTGAGGGCGAGGTATAGGCCAGAGTATTTCTGAAAGCCCGCTGGGGTTTGGGGATGAGCAAAGAGAGCTGAGAACCAGTGTGTGAAACAGGTGATTCGCCTGGGGACTTGATTTCTGAACCTATTCACAACAGCCTCACACTTGACCAAAGTGTTCAGAAGTACCGAAACTCTTGGGCAAAGGGCAGGTGGTAGGATACTTTGAAGAGACTTCCCCAGGTAGAGCCTTTGACATCCCCTCTTCTGGAGGACTACTGGTTCTTCAGAGGCTGCATCGCTGCACCCAGATGACATTCAAACAGTTGAGGATAAAGGGGAAAGGACATCAAGCACCACATACCCATGAACCCAAAAGCCCACCTCCACTCTGGCAGGTGTACTACCTCTCCAGCACACTAGCAGAGGAAACACAGAAAGGAGGGCCATCTCAGTCAAAAGACCCATCCAACACATACTGCACGAGCGCTTAGTGCCCTGACTGTTCGCTCACTCTCTCTTTCTTTCTGGCTAGGTAACCCAAACAAAAACAACAGCAGAGCAGCCTCATATTCATTGGAAAAAGGGCCAGGGGAAAGATGGTACAATGAGTCTGAGAGGTCTTCATGCCATCAGCAACAGTTGCTGTATCTCATCAGCTTCCCCAGTAAGAAATCACAGTACTCATTCCAAATAACAGGACAATCAATGAGTGAGAACCAGGTAGAAGGAGCGGCTTCATTGTTTTCTGCGCTTCAATAAGTGTTCAGAGCTCTAGCTCTTTCCCGAGCAGTAACTGCCCAGAACTACTGCGCTCAAAGGCTCACAGAGAGTCTCACTACCATCTCGAACTCTCCTTCCTCCCAATCCCAATGTATTTGTTGCCCGATGCCCTAATAAACTGACCTGGTACTGGTGTGGATGCTTTACTTCTGGCGTCCTATCTTGTTTTACTTTTACCCAGCAGCCCTTGTCGCTATGGTCATTCGTATCAAGGTGTGTTAGGACCCACTGTTGCCATGCCGACAGAAATTACTAGATTTTCCAGAGCTCAGGCATCTCTTCTTTTATTTGCCTAGATTCCACTGACAATGTCCATGAAACAAAACATTTATAGTATTACTATGATTCCTTTATGTTGTCCTGGGCACATCACATCTGCTGACAAAGACCTCTATTGTTTCCAGAAGCAAACACGTGGTTTTGAGGAATAAAGTGTGCATGAACCAAGACATCGTGCTAGCAATTGTCTCATATGCATGTGAACACTGGACAATGAATAGGAAAGACAACGGATAGAAACCCTTGAATTATGGTGCTGACAAAGAAGAACCAGGGTTATGGACTGGCAGAAGAACAACAACTCTGTCTTGGAAAACGTACTGCCAGGATGACTTGAAAAGTGAGGACAGCAAGACCCCATCTCACATATTTTGGACATGTTTCAGGAGGAACCGGTCCCCAGAGAACATCATATGTGGTAAAATAGAGATTCAGCTACAAAGAAGAACCTTCCAGCAGATGGGTGATATGGTGGTTGCCAAAATGGGATCAAAAGGTAGCTGATTGTGAGGATGACCCAGGGCCGGGCAGGGTTTCTTCTGTCGTACATTGTGTCCCTATGATTTGGCAAAGACTAGAACACAGGTAACAGCCCCAGGAACGGGGCAGCTCCTTCCCTCTTTCAACTCCAAGTCTCTTTGGATTCCTTCCTTAACTCCTCAACATTAGCCACGGATACCCTCACAGACAGTGATAGCCGCAGTAGGCAGAGAAGATGCTAAAAAACAAGACCTCTAGGAACTCAAGTCACAGACTGCCCACTATCTTCTCACCCAACGTGATTCCTTGCACCTTTTCCACTCCCGATCTCTAGACTTCCAGTGGGTGCTAGCAGCCTCCGTCTCTACTCTCATCAGCGTCAAATTACTCTCATCTCTTATAAAGGTATCACACTCTTGGATAACAGTCTGTGTACAGAGTCCTGGTGGTGCAATGGTTAAGGGCTAAGTGGCTACCCACAATGTTTAAACCTACTCTGAAGTTCTGTGGGATTAAGAGCTGGGACCCTGCTCCTGTAAGGATGACCGTCTTAGCAACCCAACAGCGAAGTTCAACTCTGTCCCATGGGGTGATATCCGACAACAGCGATGGTGTGCAGAATGTTCCTTCTCTTTGAACCCCTTCCCCTCCACACACATTCCCCATCTCCCTTTGCTAGAAACAGGCACCTCACCCAGTCTCAACTCAGAATCTACTATCTCCATAAAAAGTCTTCCCCCTTTCTACTCTCTTGGGCTCACAAAACAATCTGTGCACATCTCCATCATTGGCCCTGCCATATTGTCCCACGATTGCTAATGGATGAGGTTTCTCTACCTAGATTCTCAGCTCATTAAGGGCAGGGAGTGGGTTCTGATCATCAGTGATCTCCAGCATCGAGGGTATACAGGACCCACGTCTTTGAAATGATGAGACGCAAATGGACCAGGCCTGATGGTGCAAGTTCATAAGCACACATCTTTGTCCTTCACACTGACACCAAGGATGTGAGGCGCTCTTACCACTGAGAGGTAAAGTCAACAAATTCTGCAGAAAACTTGTCTGCTGGGAGTTGTGGCGATGGCTCTTCTACCACCTGTTTGAGCTGCTGGAAGGGGGTTCCCCACGAATCATAGGGAAACCGGAGGATGGCCAACTCAATCTGGGAAGGGAGAAGAAAAGAGGAAGAGGAAAACAAGTTTACACAGGGCTGCTTTAGGGACGCAGGTATGCTTTCTCCCTGGAAAACCGGAAAGAAGTACAAAGGCAAAGTTCAAGTACATCTAGGAAGGTAGGAAAGGACACCAACTTAATACTATATATTCAAGGTGATTTCCCACAGTTTCTAGCGATAGGGATTTTCAAATAGTATCTGCCTCGATGTGTTGTCCAGTGCCATTGAGTTGGTTCCGACTTCTGTGACGCGGGGTGCAATAGAAGGAAATGCTGCCCAGTCAGGCTTTCAGCCCCACATATTCCAACAAATTTCCCTCTATCACTAGTGAGTGGGATTCCCGAAGATTCTCTTACTAGAGGCAATAAAAAGGAACTCCGGTGCAGTTGTGGTATAAGCTTTGGGCTGCTAGCCACAGGCCAGCAATTCTCCAGCCACTCTGCAGGAGAAAGTGTTCAACTCCTGGAAAAAAGTTAGTCTTGTAAACGACCATGCAGGGGCCAGTTCTGCCCTGTCCTGTAGGGTTGCAATGACTCAGAATTAACTCAGTGGCATCGAGTCTGAGAGGCAGAAATGTAAGTGTATTTAAAACTGAGTCACCAACTGCAACACCCCCATCCCACCCCCACCCCCTACCCTGTAGCACCTAATACAAATCACAAGACTACAGGATTCAACATGCTGTAACATCCTGCCTCTCAAATGTTTGGTCTGAAAAAGTAATTCTCACTCTAAGATCTCGACAGGCCTTTGGAGCTGTAGGTCCCTTGCTAGAAGAAAAATAAATAAATAAATAAATAAACAAACCAAAATAGCCCATAATGCCAAATGACTTGTCTTTTTTTGGACCTGAATTAAGGCCACTTTGCCATTACGAGATCATGTGTTTTCTGGGCAGAGGACACGAGTAACTCCTAGGATTTAATCAGCTGTTGTCCTTGGGAAGGAGCCAGGACCACAGGAGATAACTTCAGACCTTGGTGAAACACTGAACATTTATGATCACCTGGGTGACTAATGGAGAAGTTGCCAGTTCAAGTCTCCCAGGAGGTACCTTGGAAGAAACGCGAGGTGACCTGCTGTCGAAAGAGAGGCTGGGCCTTTGAAAACACTATGGAACACTGTTTTATTCCAGCCCACAGGGAGTTGCCCTGAATCTATATGGATGCAACTAGTTGAGAACAGAATGGAAAGACTGAGTTTGTCTAATACCACGTCTATGCTTTTAGGACACATGCTGCAAGCCCTGGGCAGGGAAAATCTCCCACTATCTCAGGCAGGAAAGGATGCCCAAGTCCAGCCGTTGTAGGGAGGATTTGTCTCTGGGTTGCAGCCTCAGAGCCACGTTCCACGTCTCCCCTAGAATCGCAGAATCCACGAGGATCAGCATACACTACCATTGTGATGCCCAGACTCCAGATGTCGGATTTCACGCTGTAGCCCTTCTGGTTGAGCTCTGGGTTTATCCTTTCAGGCTGGAAAGAAGGCAGAAGACAAGTGAGATGGGATCCACAGCTCAATACATTCTTGGGGGGAGGAGGGAGGTTGGGGACAGGTCAACCAGCTGACACATGAGTTGTTTTCATCCCTCTCTAGCCAAGGAGACTTGGCTGATAAATAGCCACCTCCCCGCAGGGTTCCCCGCATTCTATGCTGGTCTCTTGGGAGCCAGTCAATGAATCAAAATCAGAACGATGTGCCACAACACCCCAAGAAGAAGGGAAGTGTGTTATAAAGCGACCCTCCAATCTAGAATCAAGTTGACTAAAAAATGTCAACAGGCCAGAACTCAGGAAGAGGACACACCAGGGGTCCGTAGAGGGAGCTCTCAACCAAAAGGCAAACTTTTGATTGCAACTCATAGCAGCCCTCTAGGAGAGGGGGTCTCACCCTGGGGCTCGCAACTCATTTGAGGGTTGAATGACCCTTTCACAGGGGTCACATAAGACCATATTCCCGAGGGTCTTAGGAACCGAGATACCGTACTTCTGTCTCCAGGCATGTCTGCCCACATACAGGGTCAGGACAATATGAGGAACTACATTAAAGGGTCGAGGCATTAGGAAGAACCACTGCTCTAGGACATAGCAGAACTGTCCTTCAGACTTCTGAGTCTGTAAACTTTTATGGGAACAGAAAGCCTCAATATTCTCCAGCAGAAGAGTGGGGGGATGTAAACGACTGACCCCACAGGTAGCAGCTTAATGCTTAAAGTTAGCCGCCGGAAGAGAAACCCACTAAGCCCCCAGGGCGCCTGGATGACAGGGGCTTGTGATAAAGACCGAAAGGTTGTTCAGTGGAGGGAACCACAAGTTCTCCGCTGACAATCATGAATCTCCATCGTCATGAGCTTGTCCAAGAAGAAGCCTGACCAACTCGTTTGGGTCCAGGAATTGCTCATCACTCAAGGCTCTGCACTGCCTTCCATGCCGTGGTATGGGAAATGGTGCAGGCCCTGTTGTGTTCCTCCTCTGTTTTGGCAGTTTTACTTGATTTACATAAGACAAGCAATGCATATGAATCAATTCACTATCAATTGCGGGCAGGAAATAATCTATAAAATCCACCCCAAAAAAAAAAAATCCACCAAAGCTGGAACCTAAGTGAGGCAGAAACCTGTCAGGGAAGGAAAATACACCTATTTTCCACTAACCAGGGGTGGTGGAGAAAATAAGTACATCTCACAAATAAAAACTCAACAGATAACGAAATAAACATGGACAGGCTGCAGCCCTTCAAAGGTGGGCAACTTTGGAAAGTCAGAAGGCCAAGGCAGGGCCATGGGGTTTTGGCTGGCGCATTGCTCTGCTGCATTTAGGATTTACAAAGATGCAGCTTGTTATGGGGGTGAGGCGGTGGGGGGTGAGGGGGCCAGCATATTTTCAGATCCCTCTGGCTTTCCACTTCCTCTTGGCTGGCAGCTGCTGTCTCAGGTCTCAGATTCCACCCCCAGCTTACGGCCATGTAGGGTTTGCAGCCTGCGTCGATCGTCTTAGCTACAGAGTCCACAAGATAGCCGCTGATTCCAAAGTCACACATCTTCACTTGGCCCAGAGCGTTGATGAGCACGTTGGAAGGCTTGACGTCTGAAAGCAAAAACAGCCCGGGCTTGTCACTCCCCGAAGATGCACCTCTCCACCACCAGAGGGCCAGGAATCTCCATTTCCCCTTCACCTGTGTCCACACAGCCCAACCCAGACCAACTGCATCCCTAACTCACTCTTACAGGCCTGCGATGGATGGCTTTGGCCTTGATTTTGTTTCCCGTGTGGCCCTGCTTTCAGGACTACGAAGCAGAAAGGGGTGTTTCCTCTGCTTAATGTATCAACTCTGCACTTGAACGCACAACCATGGGTTGCATTCCAACTTATAGACCTTAAAGGACAGGGTAGAACTACCTCCCTATGGATTTCTGAGATGGTAACTCTTTACAGGAATAGAAAACTCCAACTTTCTCCTAGGGAATGGCTGGTACAGCTGGTGGTTTCGAACTGCTGGCCTTTAAGACCGAGACCCAGTGCATAACCACTACGCCACCAGGGCCTTCTCATTGTACTACTTCCATTGTCCACACCCCCACCCCTATATACGAGTTGATAATGTCTTTTCTTCTTTTTTACCATTACTGAATCAAATGCACAATGGAAATTTTATAGTATACATTGAGTGTAGGAGTAATAGATTCTGAAATGGGTAGGTAGATGATGTGTGTGAGACACACAACCCCATCAAAACAGCCAGAAGTCACATAGTATTTAGAGCCCCCTGTTATCTTTAATCCAGATGCCAGGGCAGGTCCCAGACTACAAGTACTTCCTGATCTGCAAAGGGGAAGACAACTAACTCCCTTGCCCACTCGGTTCTGACATAAGGAGAATACATGTTAAATTTTTTTTTCTGTTCTAGTTTTCATTATTATGACCTTTTAAAAGTTAATATCTTTAGAAATATCACCCTCCATTGTCTTTGAATGTCTGTGGGTGAACATCAGAGAAGGCTAATGTAGGAAAATGACGAGCTGCAATATTGTATGGAACACGTACACACACACATACAAGAACATGTACACACACATACGCACACACATACACACACATACAAGAACATGTACACACACATACGCACACCCCAGATGTTCAGTGCATTTCACTGTCACTCAAATCGATTGTAAATGGAAGACTACCTGTAGACATGCTGATGAAGGCGTATGATTGAAAAGCTCTAAGTGAATCCTTCAGATGAGAAGGGCGGAAGTTACCCAAACAGCCACACCTTCGGTCCCTCAAATGAACTGTGGTTATTTTTCTCTTGGTAAGAGAATTGGAAGTCACCATCACTTCCCACCCCCTCGTGACACTTGTCGGAAAGGACATGTAATCCAGATGACAAGCATTGTGAAAAAACAAAGTTCAAAATGGATCTTCTATCATTTTCTCTTAAAAGGAATTGTGGACTTAAGGGTTTCATTTTATTATTGTTGAGACCTCGTATACATACAACTGCATATGTTCCTTAATGTTGATGAGCCGTTTCCACAAGGAATGGATGGGTGGGTGGATGGATGATAAACTAAGTCAGAGGGAAGTGGGGAGAGAGCAAGGATCAAATCTATCAATGCCATTTCACTCACACCATGCCGCCTGAGGGGCTTGTGCTCTACATGCAAGCTTTTCACACTTCACTGGGCTGCTAAAAATGCAGATTTACATGCATTGGTCTTGAGAGCTGTGATTCTGTTTTTCTATCAAGGTCACAGGTGATGATCGTTATCAGTTGTCTGTTAATCTAGGCTCTAAAATTCTCAACAATACTACAGCTGTTGCTTGGTAACAGGTATTCTACGGTCAATGTAGGTGGAAAGGAAAAATAAAACAACAACAAAAGACAAAGTGAGAAGGATGAACTTTAAAAAAGGAGCAGCCTGAACAGCTCCCTGATGCTTACCTCGATGAATCACAGAGAGTTTACTGTGTAGATGTTCTAACGCCTTAACAATCTGCAAAAGAAACATGAGATCACTAAATCGCCCCATCACTAGAAGGACATGAAATCTCAATTATATACAGGTGTACTTGACTGCGCATAAAATCATCTGTGGGATGTTTTTGAAAAGATTAACCCCATCAAGGAAAATGAACAGGAAATTGTATTACAAAGAGGGATGGATGAATAGGTGGGTGGATAGTTGGGTGGACTAGACTCCAACAGCTGACGAAACTATCGTATGGTACGGAGGATGTCTCACCCATCTGCCTTGTTTTTCATTTAGCCTCAAACATTGTCATTTAAAATCTAGTGAACAGATTCAGACCTCTGAAGCCGGAAAAGCCACGTGGAGACTCCTGCTGAGATGCTTGAGAAGTCCCAGAGAGGACCCTGTCAGGGCTGAGATGCTTCTACGACCACTGGATACACAAGACTCTGCACCCACTGCCCTGTGATTGTCCTTGCATCATTGCATGTGTTTCGTGAGTCTGAAGAGGGCTGATGGATTGATATAGGACATATGGGCTAACATCGGACTATGGACTTGGATTGGACTGGGTTGGGATGCTTTCTCAATGTTCCATTCCTCTTGTATATAAAATTCTCCCATGTGTATATATATATATATATATATATATATATATATATATATACATATTTATGAATTTGTTTCTCTTGACTGGACTAACACACACACACACATGCATTCGCCATGTCAATAATGTCTGCATGAACAATTCTCCCTGACATGGATTACCTTCTTCAGGTAGCGCACACCTTCTCACCAGCCTTCTCAAATTGCCCCACCATCTGTGACTTGCACTCACTGCCCTCTAAGCTTTTCTTCTAACCTTTTGGGCTGCTATTGCCCACTTGATCTCATGTAGATAATTCGTTGAGGTGGCCCAAGGTAGACAATTCTTTGAAAGATCAGACACATTTATTTCTTAAGATAAACTCTTTTGGGGGCTCAAGAATAAAATAACCAGATGTCCTACTTTTTAACAATTTAACAACATCCCACGGCACTTTAAAATTAAAATAAATATATTACAATACTGTTTTTGCATTCTGTGAAAACTTTTGTTGCTCCATATAGACCAAATTTTAATCAAGAACACCCCACTCCCAGTCAATGGTTTGCCACTTTAAATCTAGTCACTTTATTCAAGAAAGACTTCAGGAAACCACCTTGATTTCAGATCTATCAAGATCTTCTCAGGGCAATAGTTTCAAGGATTCATCCAGGCTGACTAGCTCCAGAAAATTCAGGTTTCATAAGAATTTGAAATTATTTTTGAACAGAATTTAGACACAAATCTCTCTTTCCCACCCCCTACCCCCATCCTCCTGAGGCTCCGTAGTCTTGAAGATAGAATTCTTTCTTCCCATTTATGTTTCTTCGACTTCTTTCTATGCCCAATGATGCCAAGGAAACAACTAGAACTCTATGAATGAAAGTAGAGATAACCATTTCAGACTGAAGATACCAGGGTTGGGGTCCTGCAGGATGGCAGGTAACTTAGAGTTTACTAGTCAGGTCAGGGGTAAAAGTTTCCACCCACAGTTGGGAAGGGTATTACTCATTTATCCATCCACTGAACCACTCATGCATTCAGCCAACATGGACAAGATGGTAGCCACACTCTTGACAATGTTCCTTCATACTGGGAACACTTGAAAATGCCACACTTACAAGATGCCTTTTGCACCAGAGCATATAATCATTGCATCAAACCAAAGGAACAGGAAGACACATCAGACTGAGACTTCCTTCCTTCTAGTAGGTTCAGGATGTACTCACAGAAACTGCTATTTTCCCTAAAATGTCTTCTGGAATTGTTTGGTTCTTATCAATAACTTGCTTGTAGAATTTATCTAACGAGGTATCCATGAGCTCCATGCAGATCCACACGTCACCCTGAAGGTCAAACAGGTGATGAAAGAGAGAAGTGGAAATAAGGAACATTTAACATTTCTCAGGAAGAATCATAGTTTGCTTTGAGTTGTTCTAAGTTGGGTGGAGTGGGGTAGAGATTACCTGATCTTTCTTCAAGATATCAAAGGAGTTTATCAATATGAAAGTGTATCTCAAGAATAAGACACCGAAACAAAAGTTGCACGTGATCAACCACTTCTCAACAAAAACCAGGGTATAAATGCCAAGAAGCATAAGCCTTTAGTGTACCTGCTGTCTGCCTTCTGCTGGCCTGACCTCTCATTCACACCGCACCAGCAATAGCCACTCGAGAGGCTGGCTTGACGAGTCCACAAGAGGACAAAGGGAAAAGGGGAGGTGGAGCAAGGAAGTAAAAGCAGCTTGTAGGGGGGCACAGGCAGGCCAAGTGAAGCTCATGTAACCAAAAGTCCAGGATATTGGGGATATTAAGGAATCCATACAGGTCAAAATATAGATCATTGATCATTTATAGGCCACCCAATGTCATTGCAGTGATTTTGACTCACAGGAACCCCATACAGGTTTCTCAGTCTTTGTATATCTTTATAGAGGCAGATAGCCTCACCTTTCTCCCAAGCAATGGCTAATGGATTTGAACCACTGATCCAGTGGTTAGAAGTCTTGCACTTACTCAACAGGTCTACTAGGGATCCTTAGTTCTTCCAAAACAGGTCAACCAAACCAGAAAAAAAGGAGGCTAAACGCAATTGAAAGTACCATCCTTGTGGGGTGACTTTGCACCAGGGTCTATGAACATTACATTGCCTGACTTGTCGTGGTTCCGCAAGATCAAGTGGGTTCCTGCTCATAATGACCCTGGGCACATCAGAATGAAACACTGCCCCACTCGCAAAATTGTGATTCTATTTGAGCCTATCTTTACAGCCGCTGTATCAATCCATCTTGTCTGGGGCCTTCCTGTTTCTTGCAGTCCCTCTACTTTACCAAACAGGATGTCCTTCCCCAAGGAGTACATGAGGCGAATCTCACCCTCCTTGTCACTAAGGGATATTCTGGTTGTACTTTTTCCAAAAGAACTTTGTTTGTTCTTTGGGCAGCCTCCGGCACTTTCAATATTACAACTTGAGACTTCATTTGTTGTCTTTCTTCCTTGAGTTCTTTCAGTGTATGATAGCTGAGTATGGTCTTCCTTTTTGGTTTGCTAACTCTAGGCTCTTTCCACATTCCATTATCATATTGTATTTTGTCTTCTTGGGAAGCCTGTTGACATGTTCTATTCAGCTTCGTCTTCATCATTTCTTCCATTTGCCTTACTACTCAATAATTAAGAGGAAGTTTCAGAATCTCTTTTAACATCCACTTTAATCTCTGCTTTCTTTCAGATCTCTTTAATGACTTTGGTCTCTCTTCAGAAACTATGTTCTTGATGCCCTCCCACCACTCATCAGGTCTTCTGTCATTAGTGCTCAATGTGGCAAATTCATTCCTGAGATGTTCCTGAAACTCAGATGGAACACACTCAAGGTCATATCTTGGCTTCTGGGGACTTGCTTTAATTTCCTTCAACTTCAAACTGAAATTACATATGAGCAATTTGTATTCTGTCCCACAGTCAGCTCCTGGCCAGGTTTTACCTGCTGATATTTTTTCATAGAATCTTCCCACAGATGTTATCAATTTGATTTTGTGCCTTCCATCTGGAGACATCCACATATATAGTCCCCATTTGTGCTGATGGAGAAAGGTATTTGCCATGACTGAGTCATTGGTTCTGCAAAATTCTGCCATGTCATCTCCAGCTTCGTTTTGATCACCAAGCCCAACTACTTTACTTTCCTCTTTGTTTCCAACTTTTGCATGTCAATCTCCAATAATTCTTTATGCAGCTTGATGGTGTGTTGACCACCACTCAGAGGGACCCTTTTAAACAGAGTATAACTACCCCTGTGGAATTTTACGGCCATCATCTTTAAGAGAGCAAGGAAGAAAGTGGATTTGAAGGCCTGCCTTAAGTTAGCAGTTGAGTTCTTAGCCAATGGGGGCCAAGGCTCCCTTCATTAAGACATAATGCCTTCATTATAAGCCATGCCAACAGAGAAGAGTATCATGAATGTGGGGAGTGGTGTTTTGGTGGTCCGTCCGGAGAACTTCTGCTGGTGGGGGTGGGGGGTGGAGTTGGATAATCACCTACCTCCCGGAAGAGGGCACCATAAAACGTGACTGTAAAGGGACAGTCCACCGTCCTCATGGAGATATCCAAATCCATCAGTAGCCTTTTCTGCTCCTGGCTGTTTACCGTGGCCCGGATCCGCTGAGGGAAAAATACGGGTATTAAATTTACAGTGACTGCTCTGAAGATGAGTCAGTCTGTTACTAAGGCAGGGACCTTGAGGCCAGCCATTGGGAAAATAGTACCAACATTTAGGACACAACTTCCAGCAACAACCTTTCCACATCGCCGGGTGATTCACTTTTGGCATCCGATGAAAAATAAGGCTGAACTGGACTCATTTGATTTCCTGAATCCTCCCTAGTAGGAAGCAAACATCGAATATATGTATGTGGGGGAGTTGGCAAATGTCTAATGTTTAGGAATGTCTTTTCCAAATGACAAAAACAGTCTAGTTTCCTTTACGATGGTTGTGCAAAGAGTCACCAGAGATGTTAGTTCACCGCTGATGGGGAGTGCTGAGACACCAAAGGCCACCCTGTACTCCAGGTGAAGGTCTCTGCCTACAGAGTAGTGGGCAGCATCCTGCCCATGGAGTTGATTCTGACTCCTCCCAGCCAAACAGGATAGGTGGCATCTGCCCCGGCACGTGCCGGAGACAAGGATTGGAAAGCCAGAGGAACGGCTGGGAGTATCAAACTGCTGTCTGATTCCAAACCCCTGTGGCTCCAGGGCGTCATCAAACAGCAATGGGAGTCCCATTCACTTCTGTTTCCATGCTTTGGCGAGAAGAACCCCTGGCATGCCATCAAAGAGATCATGAAAGAAATGGAGGCTTGTTTTATATGATTAAGTAAGATATATAGAATGCCCTTGTATACTGTTTGGTCGAGTCTGACCCCAAACTCATTTGACAGAGTAGAACCGCCTCATGGGGAGTCCTAGGCAGCCATCTGCCATCGTGAGGAGAAGCAGCCCTGGTGAAACAATGGTTCACGATCGACGCTAAGTGAATGGTTGGCCATTCAAACCCAGCAGTGGCTGCCTGGCAGGGAAGATCTAGTCTAGTGAAGATGAACTATATCAGCGCCCCTTTGGGACATTTTGGCTCTGTCACACAGGTCACTATGAGTCTAAGTCACAGGACTAGCAATGTTCTGTATGGGAGCAGAGGGCCAGATCTGTTTTCCAAAGAGCCTCTCTTAAAAAAGTAAATAAAAAAGACTCATTGCCATCAAAGTGAATCTGATGGACAGTTATGCTGTAACGTGGAGTGGAACTGCCCCTAGTTGATTTCCAAGATGATATATCTTTATAGGACTTGAAAACCAACTCTTTCTCCTGTGGAGGGGTTGGGAGTTTCAAACTTCTAATCTTGTGAATGGTGACCCAGAGCATAATGCAGGGATTGGGGTAAGTTAAAATCGCTGATCTTTCAGTTAGCAGCTGAGCATTTAATGGCTGAGCCACCAGGAACCCTGAATAGCATCCCAAACCCTCTGCCATCTAGTAGATTTCTTCTCATAGTGACCTTAGAGTCAAGTGAGCAGACGTCCCGCTTTTGGTGAGACAGTCCCAATTTTAAACAATGTTTCCTGTGTACTGCGGCATTTTTAGAAAAGGTCCAATTTTTGGAAAGAATGCATGACAAGCTAGGGAACAGCAGGAGAACGGAAAGGAAATATACCCCCTCTACCTCCCTCCCCCACCCCAAACCCCCACCCCCGGTCAATGGTGTCCCATTTTTTTCCCATGGTGCAACTGGTAGTTTCAAACTGCCGACCTTGTGGTTAGCATGCAACTTGTAGCAAGAAAGTACCCCCCGCCCAAGTTTGGGGGGAAAATAAAATAAGTTTTTTCTGTCTCACCCCATTCAACACGCCCTGCCTCTGTGACAAGAGCAAGTGGTTCCTACTTTTCTGGAACCAGGTTCCCTGTGACTTGCAGTGGGATGGACACATGCCAGACATGCACTGCAGGGGTTGGGGAGCCCTTGTTATACCTTCACCGCCATGATCTGCCCACTGGGCACATGCCGCATCTTCTCCACCACACCGTACGCCCCTCGCCCGAGCTCCATTATTGGCTCCAGGTCATCAGCTTTCACCTCAAAGTTCTACAAGAGAGAAAAGCAACCATACAATGCAGAAGAGACCAAATCAAGAGGGCAAGGACTGTGCTGTCCTCTATTTGCTCCCCCCACTAGCACCCCAACACCCCAGGTTCTTGGGCTTATGTTCTTGGCCAGAAGTCTTAAGAAGGCCCCAGGAGCCCCTGAGAGCAAGGAGCTGCAGGAAGGACTGGAGGGACTGAGGTTTTCCACAGCACGCCACCTCCCTGTCACAGGCAGCACAAGAGCTCCTCGAATGCCTAGCCAACTCCAATTTGGCTTGGTTTAAGCTAGTCAACACCCTGGTCCTCCAGCTGAGTCCCTCATTAGGCTTTGAAGCCACACTGCTTCCCCATGGCCAGCGGCTCAGTGGATGCGTTTTGAGAAATGCCCCAAAAGGAGCGTCGTCTGCTCTTCTCAGACATGTCCCTTGCATCCAGATCCACCGAGTCGGTTTTCAATTCGCCATTCTAAATTGAAAGAGCTCCACCTAGCCCCACCCGTGTTTCCTGGGAGCCGGTGCTAATCCGTGCCCAGTCCGTGTGGATCAGAGCCGAAATATGCCCAGTGGTGGATGTTTGGGCAGGGGATCACTACCCACCACCTCCCGGTGACGGCTCCTTCCCGCAAAGACAGTTTCCAAAGGGAGTCTGAAAGCATGTGTGTATAACTCACGGGCTTGACTTTGCTCACCTGGTTTCCAATAGAAATGCAAGCCTTGGAGTCTAAATCCCGGGGTGGCCTGAGAAAGAGAACAGAGGAGACAACATGAAGGGCTGGATCAAGTCCGCTCTTCCCGGATCCTATGCGACAGGAGAGATGTTCTCTTAGCAAGGAGGTTTCGTGAGTGAAATTGGGCAGAGTGACTGTGGAAATGACACAGACCTTGGAATACTCTAAGGTCGGGGAAAAGTGCTCCTCTCATGTAAAAGCAATAGGAGCTCAAACAAGTTCGTCTCTTTGAGTTTCCTTTGTTTTGTGAGCATGAAGATAGGAATACATCTACCCTGTGAAGTACTGGTGAGGATGAAATACAAGAGTCCAAGGAAAATGATTAGCATGTTTTATATCAATACCCCTACTTGTGAGTCATGTAAATGCACACATGTGCAGGTGCACAGTATCAGGAGAGACCAGTCGCTGGCGTCGGACAGCATGCTTGGTAAAGCGGAGGGGGCAGCACCAAAGGGGAAGTCCCTCAAGGAGATGGACTGACACGGTGGCTGAAACCATGGGCTGGGCATAGGAACAATTGTGATGATGGCGCAGGCCTGGTTGCTGGTTGGTTCTGTTGTGCACAGGGTGGCTGTGCGTCAGAACTAGGGGCCAGCACCCAACAACAACATGCATATGTGTGCATGTATACACCCAGCACCCACGACCCTTAAGTCTATCCCAACTCATGGTGAACCTACCACAAGGCCTCCGAGACGACAGATCTTTATGGCAGCGAATACCACCGTCCTTCTCCCAAGGCTGCTGGTTTGAACCACCAGCTTAGTTAGCCGTTGTCTAATGTTTACCAGGCAGCGTCACCAAGACTCCGTGTGTGTGTGTGTGTGTGTGTGTAATTATGTACTAATTATATTCATCAGCTTCAATCTCTTTATTTCATTCCAGAGCATTAATATTCTTAACGAGTCTAACCACAAGTATTGTTTTTAAAAACCAGTCCTTGGCATATGGTGATTTTCAATTCACAAAACTCATAGAACATCAGACTTCTAACTCCAATCGCTTCTGCTATGGACAAGAAAAGGTCCAGAGGTGTGAAGGGACTTGCTCATGGCTGCCTGCCTAGGCCAGGACTCCTTCCTTGCAGGTCAGCATACTTGCCACATGATCCTGGTGTCGAGTCAAACCTGGGGGTACCCCGTCCATCCATATGCAGCCCCAGGCGGGTTCATGCTTCATATGCCACTACAGCAGAGTGCGGTTTCCTTGTGCGTATATAGCTGCACTATTTCAAGGCGATCTCACTGAGATCCACCCCTTTAGAGAAAGGTTTCAGCCACGGATCTAACAAACCATTGACAGTGAAGTGAACACTGGCTTGCGGCAACACCTGTGTCAAAGCAGAGCTGTGTGTCTTTTAGAAATGGATCTTCAGGCCTTTCTTCAAAGGCATCTCTGAGAGGACCTGATCTCCCAACTTTTCAGTTAGCAGCCAGGCCAGCACTTAGCCACATGTGCCAGTCAGGGCTTCCTTGAAATGAACTGAAACCCTGGACGAGAATTTCTGTGAAATAATTGCAGCCAGGGGGGCCCTGACAAAAGTGATTCATGTCAACAGCCATGGTGTGAATATGATCAAAGAAGTAGCTACAGCCCCAGGCTGAAGCCCAGAGACTCTGGCAAGCAGAACACAGGCAAACATTGAGGACCCAAGTCACCCTCCTGAGGGGTCTCCTGTCAGCAGTACCCTTTCAAAACCATGCGAAGGCTGACCAAAGCCTGAAAGGCATTCAAAGAGGAGATGTTAGTCTCGTCAACAAATGGTGCTGACAACATTGGATTTCCATTTGCACAAGAATAAGACCAGACCCATATCTTGCTTCACATATAAAAATGAACTCAAGATGGAGTAGAGCCCTAACTGTCTCTAAACAAACAAACAGACTCCCTGTCAGTAAGTGGATGCTGACTGATGGCACCTCTATTGCTCAGGCTAGAACTGCCCTGTGAATTTCCAAGGCCTTCATGGGAACAGAAATCGAACCCTGGAACTATAGAGATCATCCATGGAAGAAACAGGGACAATATCTACGGGCTGTAATACGTGGCATAAACACGCTAGCTAACATAAGGAAGTAAACACACACAGCAGAAGACAAGATAGACGGCAGGGCCTCCGAAACAAAGATATTTGTGCACATCCTAAGACTTCCTCAAAGGAGCAAAAAGAGAGACCATACATTTGGAGCAATGAAGTACTGGGCAGGGGACTGGTATCTAAAACCTATTGGAAACTGCACTGCCTCAACAAAGAAGATAGGAATAAGGCAGTAGCAAAAGGAGCAGAGGACACGGACAGTTCACCAAAGAAGACTTCCAACAATCGTGAACGAACGCTTATGTTCCACAGCCATTCAAAAAATAGAGACCAAGACAGCAATGAGACACCACCTGTATTAGGACAGGTTGACGAGAAAAACAAATCCAGTGACACTCATAGATGTGTAAGAAAGAGCTTTTATATCAAGCAGTAATCGTACATCAGGAAAACATCCCGCTGAGGCCAACTCAAGTCCCTATACGCGTGCCCGTCAGACTCACTCAACCACATGCAATGACACAGAATGCAGGAAGCTCTCGGGCCAGGCGTTGCAAAATCTTGTGGATCCAATGGCAGGGGATGCATCTCCAGGGTTCTGGCAGCAACTGGGGTCCACTAGCAAGAAGGTGGACGCAGAGGCGGGGGGACATTCCCAGGGTCCTTCTTTTGAGAAAGTCACACCTACAAGAAGCCACCATCAGGCTGTGATCTGTTTGACAGGCTAAATTCCATCCCTACACCTTTATACATCTTCAACTTGACATGCAATTCTGTAACTACCATACCAGCAATGAAAGCAAAGTTCAAAAAGCAGGCTATAACAAATGCTGGAGGGGATGCAGAGAGATTATAATCCTCATACATTGCTAGTGGGACTATAAATAGAGTCACTGTGGAAAGCAGTGTGACGTGTTCTCAAGCAAGCAGGAATGGAAATACTATGAGGAATCAAGCACAAGAAGATGTTTACACACCCATGTTTAGCACAACACTAGCCACAATAGCAAGACTATCGAAGCAGCTTAAACCCCATCAGTGGAAGAATGGAGAAATAAACTTTGGTACATACCAACAATGGAACACTATACATCACTAAAGAATAAAGATAAAATTGAAACATTTCTTTGACATAATGGATTTGGGCATATGCTGAAGGACAACTATCATATGGCAAGACTGCTATAAAAATGAAAATTCAAGATAAACGTTTCTATCCACAAAGGAACACATTTTGATGGTTACTGGTGAGGTGGGTGGGGGTGGGGTGGAAAGAAGGAAGGGGAAATAACAAACTATGGGGTAGACAGATGTGAACTTTGGTGAAGAGGAAGATAATCGACAAGAGGGCATGCTCCTGGAAGGTTAGATGAGTTGTTTAAGTTGTGGAATACAAAAATATGACCTGAAGTAAAAGCCACCACCTAACTCAAAACAAAAAGTTTGTTAAAAAATACAAATATAGGAAAGTGGGTGAAGGGAGACATCAGGCAGTATAACACATGACAAAATAATTATAATTTATAAATGATGAAGGATTCATGAGGGAGGGGCAAGGAAGGGGTAATGAGGAGCTGATACCAAAGGCTTAAGTAGAAAGCAAATGTTTGGAGAATGGGGAGGGCAACAAATGTACACATGTGCTCCACACAGTGGATGGATGGATGGATTGTGATAAGAGTTGTGTGAGCCCCCAGTAAAGTGATTTTTAAAAAATACAAATGAAAACTAGAGGGGAGGAGAGGCAAAGGGAAGGGAAAAAACTCCTCAGCAAGATATTTTCCCCCGACTTGGCTTTTTCTGTTTCTACCCCTTCTTCCAAAACACACTAAATAATAAGAAAGAAGTAAGGCTCTAAACAGGCATTAAAATGAATTTATAGTTTTAATAGCAAACCAACTCTCACCTCAAAATCCCCTGAATATGGACAAGATACTTAGAGTCTCTCTATACTAATGTAAGACTAACGGCTGGCAGGGACACACACACACACACACACACACACAAACACACACACATTTATTTGTTTGTTTGTTTTTGCAATTTATGTTCCTAAGCAGGGACTCAGTCTTCAGGAAAGCTTTCCAAAGGAATCGAATTTCTAAAATTTTGATTTCTCCTTCTTAAACTGTTGTCGGATAGCTATGAGTCAGGATGGATTTAATGGCAATGTGTTTGGAGCGTTGGTGGCATAGTGGATTATGCATTGGGCTGCAAACTGCAAGGTCAACAGTTCAAAACCACCAGCCTCTTCAAGAGAGAAAGATGCGGCTTCCCATTCCCATGAAGAACTAAAGTATCAGAGACCATTGGGGGCACTTACTCTGCCCTGCAGAGCGGCTGTGCATCAGAAAAAACGTGATGGCAGTGAGTGAGAAATTGCCACAAGCTACGTCTCTTTAATTTCCACATTCATGCTGTACTGATCGCTGCACAAGACCACCTGTTTATGGTGTTGCAGATCAAAGATGCCACTTTCAGGACTAAGCACACCCAGTCCCAAATCCTGGTATTTTCACGCGTCTCATAAGCCTACAAAAGCTGGACAAGGAAGAAGGGAGACCATAGAAGAGATGCTTTGCATTACGAAATTGGCGAAGAATCCTGAATACACCATGGACTGCCAGAAGAATGAGCAAATCTCCTTTTGGAAGAAGTACAGCTGGATTGCCCACAAGGATGATGAGACTTCACCTCTTGCCCTTTGGATACGTTATCAAGAGGGACCAGTCCCTAGAGACAGACATCAGGCATGGTAAAGGGGAAGGTCTCGGAAATAGAGGATGACCCTCTGTGAGATGGCTTAGCACAGTGACAGCGGGAATGGGCTCAAATATAAGGAGGCTGCAGAACCGGGCAATATTTTTTTTTCCTGTTGTGCAATGAGTCACTATAAATCAGAACCAACTTGATAGCATCGGACACGAACAACAATTGCAAAGGAGGACAAACTTATTTGAAGACAAATATTACTTGAAATGTGATGAACATAAGCAAATTTTTAAAGTCCTTGGTATCCTACAGTTACGTAGCACCCCATCTTTTACAAATAGGGGACAACAGAAAGCTGACTAGTCTCTTAGGGCTGTGTCTTCACTGTTCACGTTGGAGGGCATTGAGAAAACCCCTGCCTGATCTAACGCTGTCATTTTCCATACCCCTAGTTGCTTTGCAGCTTGTGACTGAGCTAAGAATGGTTTTTACAAAGGTAAAGAGTTGTGAAAAGCACCCAGCAAAGACTCTGTGACAGAGGACATGAAAATACTTATTATCTGGCCTTTGACAAAAAAAAAAAAAAAAAAAAGTTTGCTGACCGTGGTTCCGTCTAACCTGGCCTTATAAACACCACTTGTCATCAAGCAATGGTCACGCCATGGATTTTCAATGGCTGGTTTTTCAGAAGTACATAAATCACCAAGCTCTTCTTTCAGGGTCCCTCTGGGTGGACTTGGGATGACAACCATCGGGTCAACTGGCAAATGTACCAACCATGTGTCCCGCCAAGCACCCCAAGTTTGCATGACAACTATGCCTCATAGCAAGGTGTCAATCCACCTTCCAGACTCAGAAACATGAGGCTCAGAAAAGTCAGTTGATTTGCTGGAGCCAGGATCCCCAAAACAGAGTGGAAAAGACACTGTGGGTCACCTGCATTTTCATCTTCCTTCAGGAGGGAAGGGCATGTCCTGAGGAATAAGGGAAGCATCTTCATAGCTGTGTCACTAACCCCTTCTCCTGCACAAAAACAAGAACAGAAACCTGTAGACTACGGGTGTCCTTATTCCCATTTTTGAGTCCACCCAGATGAGAAACCGTTTAGAGTTTAACAAGCTTGCTCCAGTTTAAATGCTGGCAAGTGGTGAAGCTATGACTCTCTCCAGTCTGATTGAATCCAAGGAACTTGCTCCTAACACCCAGGTCTTCCTCTGATGAAACTGATCGACTCGCCCAAGCCTGGGGCCGTTGGGCTCATCAAGTTGGCCAAAAGCATCAAACAAGGAGGCCAAGACTAACCGCTCTGCTTTGGTGAGTCGGCAGTGTGTCCTGTCCAGGGCTGGGTATATTAGTCTGTCTGGGGCACAGAGACGCTACAGCAGTTTAAATGTGGGAGGTGACCTCTATGTCCTCTGGGGAAAGAGCCAAGTTTATTACAAAACACTTTCCCTGGAAGGCTAATGTTTTTCCCAAGGTCACTGAGTGTTGGTTTGTTTTTATTTGTTTTGTTTTTCAATATGAACAACCAGTTTTCAGTTTATTCTTGCAACTACATATTTATAATGCTATGTGAGCACTCCCTTCTTTGGTTATTGTTTGAAGATCCACTCTTCTTACTCGACATTAGATATCAAGCACATATTTGGGTGATGGAAGAGACCCTGGGTGGTACAGAAGGTGAACAGTATTCACTGCTAACCCAAGAGTTAGAAGTCTGAGTCCATCCAGAGAAGCCATGGAAGAAAGGCTTGGTGAGCTGCTATTTCCTTGAGGAAACACCCAAGGAGCAAGGTACTACTCACAGCCACATGGGGACCCCACTGGGAAAAGCCAACTTGATAGCTCATTTTGTTTGTTTTGAGGGACAAGTTTTGTAACTTTTCCGCACCAACTATCACCTTTAATTTTCATAAGTCTTTGAGGCATTCTTCTCTCGATTTTCACGTGAAGGACAGACACTGAACAAGACAGCATCATTGAAAGTCCTTCAAGGAGAAGGGAGATTGGAGCCGTGTCTCAGTTCCTAAGACCATCAAAAATATGTGTTTTTCGATGGTCTTAGGCAATCCCTGTGAAAGGGTCATTTGCCCCCAAAGGTGTCGCAACCCACATGTTGAGAACCACTTCTCCAGGAGGTTCATAAGCCTCTTAGGGTTGATGTGCCAGCGCTTCCCCCTCAAAGCGGTGTCATTGGAGCAGCAACGCTCAGTGCTACTCTCCACCGAAAATCACATGGGCCAGGTGCTGTGCCAAGCACTTAGCCTACTTATACCATCCAATCCTTAAAACAACCACACTTCATAGCTCCATCTTTCAGAAGGAGAAGTGTGGTAGAGTGGGATTAGGTAATTTGTCTAAGGCTTATATCTAATTTTTGTGCATATTTTGAGATATAGTCTTTTATTCCATATATAGATGTATATGGTAAGGTAACTTCCCTAAGGCTTTCAAATGTACATCTTTACAAGTATATCACACAACAACATGCCATAGGATAGATCAAGAAAATGTATTATATAATATATGAATATGATACAATAATGTATGATATACACATTAAAGTATTATATAGTATATAATAAAATATATCTATTATATACTTATATAAATATAAACATATATTTATTTCAAATACATTATATATATATATTTGAAAGCCTTAGGTATGTTATCTAGTCAGAGAGATAGACAGATATGGAATAAAGCAGGCTATCACACAAAATGCTGCAGTGGTGAAAAGAAAAATATAACATAGACCCAAATATGAACCCAGGCATTCTGGCTCCACCAAGCTATGCTCACCTGCTTTGAGCAAAGGTAGCTGAACCTTGCACGGCTCCATTTTCTTACTGGTAAAACAAGGATAATAATGACTGCCAGCTGGGTCTTTTGAGAAAGCTAGGTGGGTGAGACGGTGTTGGCTAGCACATGCGAACTTTAGAATGTGTGTCCATCAAATGAGGGCGAACGCAGAGACACATTGGCAGGGAAAGAGCTCCAGCAGGGGGACCACACACAGAGATGCAAGGAGAAGGGAGTTCTGTGCAGGGCTATTTATTCTGTGCAGCACGGCAGAAAGAAGCAGGCCAGGAATGATAGGAATCATCAGGCCAAACTCGAAAACTTTGCCAGGAAAAATGCAAGGAGAGGAAGCTCCCTCCTTAAGGCACACCAACAGAAACCCCAGTATCACTAAAAAGCTTAAACCATTCTCTGGACCGAGGCAGCACAGTATGTGCACAGCAATGACAAAATAATGAGCAAGCACAATGCTTTCAGCTTTGCACAGGAACCTTGGTGGCCTAGTAGGTTACAAATGATGCTGCCAACAACAATTTCAGCAGTTTGAAAATACCAGCTGGCCCCAAGACTTTCTCCTCATATACAAAGTTACTGTCTTGGGAACCTGGAGGAGCAGTTCTGGCATGCCCTCTAAGCTTGCTCTGAGTCAGAACTGACTCGATGGCACTGGGGAATTTCAGGTGTTTAGCTTTTACACAATGAAACAGAAAAGTAGATGCAGAGTTGCCCTGCACAAGAGAAAGGCAAACTCTAAATTACTTTTATCCTAGCACAGCCTTGAAGTAATTAACTCATAACAAAGAGGAGCTTACAGTGGATTTTATCATGTTTATGACATGTGGGAAGTTCCTGTAAATTGAAAGAAGGGAAAAATAAAATGATACAAGAAAGACAGTTTAAAAACAGCTGGGAGATTGATACAGACCAAAGGAAACAAGAAAGAACTTAAATCACTGACACTGAAAATGGAAAGACAACAGAGACAAAAAATGCCATTCTGAAAATCAACAAAATTGATAAAGCTCTAGGGGACGGGGAGTCGAGATGGCATCTAGGTAGAATCATCCACCGGGCTCTCCTCCTTTTAGAGCAGAAAATTAAGAGAGAGGTATGGGAAGCCAGTTCTAGGAGAAGCAACAGGGACAGACTGATGGTTCTGAAGGAACTTGGGGGGAGAAGGAGGCAGGGAAGGAATCAGTGAGCACACAAGGCCATAGGCAGGGGAACAACTAGGGAACTAAAATCAACAAGGAGAAAGATGTTGATATCCTGGGGGTGCTAGAGCAACAGCAATCTAGCTGAGAGGAATTACTGAGATGCAGAAGAAGAGCAAGCATGATTGTGGGACAAGAACAAGGTAAAAGGAAGCAGTAATGATCTAGGAAGCAAACCTGTGAGTAGAGGTATAAGCATAGGACTGTATATATATAAATACATTAATTACAAAATAGAGGTATTGGTGTATGTACATATATTTATATGACAATACATTGAGGTAATGGACAGACTTTGGGCCTCTGCTCAAGCCCTGCCTCAGCGGAAGAACACTTTGTTCCAACAACTTGGCATTCTGTGATACTCATCTCCCGGCATGATCACTGAAAGCAAATGCACAAACAAATGTGGCAAAGAAAGCTGATGGTGCCTGGCTATCAAAAGATATAGCCAAAACAAACAAAAAAAACCAAAACAAACAAAAGATATAGCATCTGGAGTCTTAAAGGTTTGAAGATAAGCAAGTGGCCATCTTGCTGAGAAGCAACAAAGCCCACATGGAAAAAGCACACCAGTCTGTGTGACCATGAGGTGTCAATGGGATCAGGTATCAGGCATCAAAGATCCAAAAAAACTAACAAACAAAAGCCATATTGTTGAGAAGGAGGAGGGTCAGAGCAGAGACCCAAAATCCATCTGTAGACAATGGGGTACCCCTTCACAGAAAGGTCACAAGGAAGGGATGAGTCAACCAGGATGTAGTATAGCACCGATGAAACACACAATGTTCTTCTGGTTCCTTGGGGCTTCCAGACCCCTCACTATCATGACCTCAGTTCTGCCTTGCACTGTGTGCTACACCAGAGCTTGTACACTGGTATAGGTAAGTGCTCATGTCACACAGTATCTAGGTTAGATAAGCCTTTCAGGAACAGAATGGAAGTAGCAATGCCAGGAGGGTAGGGGGAAAGTGGGGAGAAGAGAGGAGGAAAGGGGAACCGACACCATGATCAACACAAACCACCAACAGCCAAGGGGGAAAAGCCACAGAAACTATGGGGGAAGGAAGATAGTGGTCAGTGTAGTATATGAAAATAATAATAATTTATCATTTATCAAGGGTCCCCAGGGTGGGAGGGGGTGAGAGGGAAAGAGAAAAGCTAATGCAAAGAGCACAATAGAAAGTAAATGTTCAGAAAATAATAATGGCAACATACGCAAAAATATGCTTGATACAATGGAACGGGATTGTTATAAGTGCTATAAGAGCTCTCCAGTAAAATGATCTTTTTAAAAAAAATGCTCTATCAAGAGTAACAAAGATTAAAAGGACAGAAGGCACAAATTGCCAGTGCTAGGGATAAAATGGGGGTATCACACACAATTCTGCACTCAGGAACAGAATAATAAAGAACTACTATGAGCTTACTGTCATAAATGAACCAATTCCTCAAAACATCAATCTACTGATGTTGATCTACTCAGCCAAGATGAAATAGATTATCTGAATAGTCCTGTAAGTATTAACAGATTGAATTTATAATTTTAAAATCTTCAAAAAGAGAAATATCCAGTCCCAGATGGTTAATTGGAAAATTTTATCAAACATTCCAAAAAGAATGAAAACCAACTATATACACTTTCTAACAGAAAAAGAATAGAAGAATGAGGAATACTTCCCAACTCTTTATATGGAGCTACTATAATCTCAAAAACAAAGCCAGGAAACACACATATAAATAGACCCACTATAGATCAAAATCTTTCCCACATGAGCTGAGACCAAAAAAAGTCCTCAACAAAATTTTAGAAAATTGGATCCTCACTTGTGGACACGGTTATGGTTCAGAAACAGGTTATTGAACAAATCAGCACAATGTGACAGTCAGGAGCTATCCTTCATCCGTGGCATCATGATGTCCCTTCTTCTCACCTGCTTCCTCACACACTGCCTACTATGGGTCCCCGTACCTCTCCTCTCCCTACCATATCTCCCCCTGCACTTCAAAACCTCATAGCCCCTTTTCTCTCCCATCGTTCTACCCCTCTCTCTACCTCTCTAGCACCTTCAACTTCTCATCAGCCTCTTTCTCTGCCAACCAATGACCTCACTTGGTCCCACTGTCACCCTGAGCCCTCTGTGGCCAGATTGAGACATTATAGATGCACAGGAGAAGACTTCCCACATGCTGTTCTTCAAACAGCATGCTCATCAACAGGACTTCATGTATGTTTTCCAAGGTGGCCTGTAAAGGATGACCTGGGCCTAGCCATGGCTCTAAAGGGGTCCAAGTCATCAGAGATGCCACTTGAAACTTTTTTCAAAGCTCCTGTAAATGCAAACTATCAGATAAAAATTGTTGCTAAGTGAGGACCCGTATATCACAACCAAGTGGTATTTTTTCCGGTATGCAAGGCTGGTTCAATATCCACACATCAATCAGTGCCATTGATCATATCACAGGAAAAAGAAGAAAAAACTATATCCATATCAGTTGATGCAGAAAAGCATTCAATAAGAGTCTATACCTCTTGCCTGATAAAAACTCTGTGTACCAACCATAGAGACAAACTTCTTCAACCTCATAGACAGCAGCATCCACACAGAAAAATCCTATAGCCGACATCACACTGGATTGCTTAATGACAACTGGCTGAGATTTTAGCTTAACATCATACTCAACAGTAAAAGGATTGTATGCATTATTCCCTCTAAGGTTAAGGACAAGGCAAGGATGCCTGTTCTTACCAACCTTATTTAATAAACTAATGGATATTGTGTGGTGGGTAATTTTTATGCCAACTTGATGATACCTAAGTGGAGGTAGGGGTAGAGTCCAACCTGTCAATCGGGTATAGCCTGATGATGCCTCCTTGGGGGTGTGGCCTTCTTCAAAGCCAACTTCTCCCTCTTTTGCACATCACCCTCCCTGCTTGCTGGGATTCTGCGTCCGTCTCCAGGGATGGCCCCATCTGGCTTGTCAGCACCCCACCACATCCCCAGGAACCGTGGATCCATGTGACCCTGCACCCGTCTCCCTGCTTCTTACTTCTGCTACCTTAGCCTGCAGCTACATGAGTCTGAAGAGGGCTTCAGCTGGCATCAGACCCAAAGACTTGAGTTGCACTGGGCTGTGACATCAGCTTGATATAAAATTGCTTCTTATCAATATATGTGTATGTCACTGGTTTTTATTTCTCTGGACAACCCAGCCTAACCCACATCACAACCATCCAAATTCAGCAAGAAAAAAGGGAAAGGAACACAGCTTGGAAAGGTGTTGTCTGAGGACATATCTATGCAGAAAATGTCACCTACTCGACAAAAATGTCCTAAGAATAAGTGAGTCCAGTGTGTTTACAGGTGCAGCCTGGGCTCTGCTCTGCCCTTACAGATCCTTTAGTGCAGTGATTCTCAAACTTCCTCCTGCCGCAACCCTTTAATAAAGTTTCTCAAGTGGTGGTGACCCCCAGTGATAACATTATTTTCATGGCTACTTCATGCACTGTCATTTGACTACGTCATGACTTGGATGACCCCTGTGAAAGGGTCGTTCGACCCCAAAGGGGTCAGGACCCACGAGTTGAGAACTGTTGCTTGAGTGTATTTGGCTGCACAGATCCATGACCTCAGCAATGTCTTACAACAGACATGGATCAATCTTACTACGATTTTCTGACCAGCTGGATTATGGTTCAAGAACCTGAACCAAGTAAGGTGCTTTTTGTAGAGCTGCACAAGAACCTCAAAAACTCTGCCTTCCACTGAGATGGTCTCTCTTTGGACTTCTCATGCCTCTCTGGTCCCTCTATTGTGATTTATTTCCTTGGAATGGAATTTCCACTCCTTCTACGCAGGTGCTTTGTTAAGTGGTCCTACCTCCAGCTGAACAGGAAGAGCTCACCTCACCCCACAGGAAGTTCATGAACAGTGTGTCCTGCCTCAACAGAATTGGAGCTCCTGAAGGATCTGAGCCAAAAACTCGGCAAGAAAGGAGTTTTCCTTTACCCTATTTTGCCCTCTGTTGATATAGCTCTCAAGGCTAAAGTGCCAGGTTCTCACCAAATGCCACCTTTCTCTGTCAACACAAGTGTTATCGTAGTGGTTCTCAGGGATTTGCTCCCATAATCTACAAGGAAAAGGAAAGAGAGGCTACTTCTATGGACTTCTCTTGAGTTACAAAGGTCCTCTCGTCTGCCAAATACCATGTGGCAACCAAATTCATAGAGATGCTGAGTGCAGAGTTACCCAGACAATATATATTGACTGAGTGGTGAGATCAGGGCTCAAAACCCTGAGCAAATGGTTCTGCCCCATGGTGGACTCTTCTTCAAGCAGCTCTTTCCAAAGGACATTGCTCACTGATCCAAACACGAACTTTCCTCCCGTGGAAATCTGTCGCGTACAAGCATTAAAATGAAAGTAATGATTCCGCCAACTTACGTGGAACTGGTCTGAGGTTGTTCAAAGGCTTCTTTGGGGATCTTAAGGCCAGGGTTTCGCTTTTTGCCTATGGGGAAAAGTACAAAGAGAAGGTTATGATCTCAATCATTGCAGAAGAGAGACCAGGGCAGAGCGAAAAGACAGGTCTGGGCATGTTGCTCTTGTCTCCCTATTCAGAACTCCATGTCCTGCCCTGGAAGTCAGAGCAGAGCTTCCTATATGCAAGTTGAGGTTCAAGATGGGGTGGGGAGGGGGAGTTGTTAATCAGTCCAGGGTATAAATATCAGTGTCCATGTACAAGTTCTCCTTTCCTGTGAAGATCAACCTGCCCTTTTGTCTCTACTTAGCATCTATTCTTTCATTTACACAGAATGCTAGTGTTGGTGGATGGTAGGTGATGACTGCTTATTTACTTGCTTAGATTCCATGTCAGTAAAATGTGTCTTGCTAGTTGCCATGGATTCACTCACTCAACTTTAAGTACAGTAAAGCAATACTCCGTCTACCCCCATGCATGGTGTGTTGGGTTTTATGTCAACTTGGGTGGGCCAGTATTCTCCCATGATATGATCTCACATAGTGTGGTCAGCAACGTGTAAAGCAGCCAAGCAGTTGGAGGGAGGACAGACCTCTTTAATCTAGTCAGAGCCTTGATAGGACTGGAGAGGTTTCATTCTGGGTGGGGTTTACTCTTAGCATACATTGACTGTGTGTGGAAGCCAGCTGACTTCCACTGGTGGATTCCGATGCTGCATCTGGTTCATCAACAAGCTCCTGGTGCATCACCTGCCTCTCTCAGGAACTATCAACAGACTGCCAAGCTTAGATTTATTTGGCCAATCTTGGGTTCATTCAGCTTGATTTCCAGTTGCATGCAGTTCTCCTACTTCATCTTCCAGCTTCCTATGCATCAGTTCCCACAGCTAGAGGACTCAGACAAAGTCTTCAGCTCATATCTGACCCACAGACTTGAACCAGGCTGGACTCACCCACTTCTACAATGGTGTGAGCCATTTCTTGATATAAATCTCTTTCAATAGATGCACAGCACCACTGGTTTTACATCTCTCAAGAATCCAGACTCACCCACGTGGTAAGATGTTTGAGTCCACCGTCAAGGCTATGAACGCCGTGTCATCTGAACAAGCGGGCTCACCTTCCAGCACTAGATTGGACAATACAGTGTTCTGTCGTGGTCCCTAAGTGTTTCACAAGCTAATTTTCAGAAGTAGACCACAAGACTCTTTCTTCTAAGACAATTGGTCTATGCATAACAGAGTGAGCCATGGGCCTACAGTGAAGATGACTTTCCCATTGTCCTGACCTTCCTCCTGCTAAGCTCCCTGCTGTTGGTATAAAAACCCCAGAGAAAGATCACCCACTCACTCCCCTCATACCACCTCATGTGTGCCTCATCTTAGCAACCTCCTTGTGGTTTCTGAGACTCCTGTTCACAGGAGTAGAAAGTCCAGCCTTTCTCCCACAGAGCTGCCGGTGGTTTCAATCTGCTGATCGTGGGGATCAAAGGCAACACATAACCACGACAAGGATACCGATAATAAATAAACAGCCCCCCTCCCCATTGCAACTCTGACTCAGCAACCCTGAGGGGCAGGGGCAGAACTGCTTGCTTGTATTTCCAAGGTGGCGAATCTGTACAGGAGAGATGGTAGGTGTGACCTGCTGACCTTCTGGTGAGCAGTGCAGTGTTTAACTCTCAGGCCAGCAGGGCGGATTCTTCAGAGAAGGATGGGGTCATATTTATTTACAGTTTCCCTGTTCCAAAAAAGGATTAAGATAGCAGATGGGCTCAGACAAAGAGGTTATCTCTTCTCCTTTTGGCCAGATGAGAACAGGGCCCCGATGTGTTGGTTCTTGGGCTGAAACCACAAGAGAGCTTGGCTCAAATACTTCTGTGGATGAGTCAAAGGGAACAGACTGAGAAATGCCAGCTCAACAAGCAGATCAAAGGAAGCAGTCTGGTCGGGCGTAAGATTCTTCTCATGTGCATAAGTCCCATGTCCCTCCATACTTGGCCAAACCTCCAGAATCCAGCCCACTGCCCTCAAGCCACCTCTGACTCCTAGTGACCCAAGACAACAGGGTAGGAGAACGACCCAGGAGGCTTTCCAAGGAGCGCTTTGCCCCTGCCCCATCGGGACTTCTTCCGAGCCAGGCAGAGAAGCTCAAGCAGAGGGAGGTGGAGTAGCCACAGTTCCACTGTGTCTCTCGTCTTCTCTGGATGTGGACGTGAGCACGTCGGAGCAGACACAGCAGACAGAAGGGTGGGAGGGAGATTGTGAAGGTGCTGGGAAACTGAAGACATCAAAGAGGCGAACTTTCCTGCAGGAAAATGAGATCCAAAGACTCGTGGGTCTTGCTCAACCTCCCAGATCAACAGCCTCGTCAGAACCAGAATCCTAGTCACCCGGCACCCAGGCTGGGGCTCTCTTTTCTCTCCAGGCAGTAAGGTCACAGCTGGCCAGAGAGTAGAGGTGTAGATGTGTGTGCGTGTCGGGGGGAGGGGGGTGGAGTGAAGAGGGATTTTAAGTTTAAAGACAGAGCTGACAAGTTAGCTGCTTGTCCATCCCAGGGACCACTTTTCATCTGACGCTCACTTTTCTTTAAGGATGAGACGGAGATGCTCCTAGGGCCAAAGAGAGACAGCCCATGACAATGAGTGTGATGATGGGGCACAGGGATGCTAAAGGAGAATCTTTTAGACAACTATTTCCCAAAGTGGGCGATAGCGCCCCATCGAGAGGTCCACTCGAATGATCCCGGGCAAGTGTACCAAGGTTTTTCTTTGTGTGTGTGTGTAGGGGGGGGCGGGCAGGAAGAGAGGGATGATTACACCAAGTCCTGTATTTTTGCTGTGGCTGTTATTGTTGTGATGGTTTCATGGTTGTTGTTTCTGAAAAGGGGACGGGAGGCCAAAGACCTGTGATTTAAGGAAATCATCTGTGATGCCGCATTTATAAAATTCCTAAGTCAAGTCAGAAATCCATGAGCAGAATTGATCATATCCTTAACACTCAGCATAATGGCTCATGAAATCTCTCCTTTTCCCCAATTCTTGAGAAACCCCGAACCAATCTAGATCCATACTGACCAAGAAAAAAAAAAAGTCCTGCCGGGTGGGAATTAACACAGTAAGGGTTTTTGAGAAACATCTTAGTTCTAACAGGTTGTCTCCACGCTCTCCACGTTTGGGCTCATGGACGGGTCTTACCGGCACTTGGGTGTTAACTGAAAGTTCCGTGGCTGAACCGGCCAGCCGCTCCTTGGAAGGAAGAAGAGGCTGTCAATTTCCTCTAGAGGTGAGAGACTAAGAAACCCTCTGCAGGGGTTCTGGAGCTCTGCCCCCTGGAAGGTAGCTAAAAGTCAGACTAGACTCGCGAGCAATGGTGATGGGTGTTCAGAACCTGGGTTCCTGGCTTGGTTCAGTGGCAGAACTCTCAGCTTTCAGGCAAGAGATAACAGGTTCAACTCTGACCAATGTGTTTCCCACAGCCACGACCCATACCACTGGAGGTTTGTGCGCTGCTGGCATGATGCACAGCTTTCAGTAGAGCTTCCTGAGGATGGAGAATTAGGAGGAAAGACTTGGCAATCTGCTTCCAAAATAAATTGGCCAATGAAAACCCTACGGATGACAATGGCATGACCACTGGCTCCTGGGGGCTGCCGTGAGTCCAAGTTAGACCCAATCATTGCTAACAACAGCAATGGGTTTCTAAGATTCAAGACGCTCGCTTTTCATGTTCCTGGAGATCAGGTGGCCTTTTAATGCCATTAGTACAAAATAGCACTAAGTTAGCCAATGAAAACATACCGAGTTTGACTTTCTGCCAGGGACGATATATGGCGCAAGAATGGCAACAATTAAGAGTGTGTCAGGGGCTGAGCCCCAGTGGTGTAGTGGTTGATTGCAGGACTGCGGCCCACTGGCTTTGTGGTTCAAATCCATCAGCAGCTCTCCAGGAGCAAAGCTGGGCCTCGCACTCCCACCAGAGGGCAGTGATGCCCCCCCCCAAGAAAAAGAGGGTGTCACAGTACCAGGGGTTTTTGTACATGGGGTCACTCGAAGTCAACAACAGCGCCATGGCCCACACATGAGGTGCTAAATCACCCTGAGAGCACAGTGGGGAAGGGCTTGGCTGCTACCCCAAAGACTGGTGTCCTGGCAGCCTTCTCTCAGGAAGATGAGAGCCCAGGGCAGTGGTTCTCAACCTTCCTAATGCCACGACACTTTAATACACTTCCTCCTGTCCTGGCGATCCCCCAAACATCACATTATTTTCATTGCTACTTCATCACTGTCATTTTGATACTATTATGAATCGAGCGACCCCTGTGAAAGGGCCATTCGACCTCCAAAGTGATCACGACCCAGAGATTGAGAGCCCCTGCTCCAGGGGGCTATTCTACTCTCATATAGGGATGGTCTGTGTACAAATTAACCCGACAGTAATATGCTAGGCACTGCATCCACTTTGGAGGAGCCCAAACTTAAGGCCATCAAATGGATGCTGTGGCAGTCATTTTATCATTGAAATGTAGGGGTGGAGTCTACCCTGTTAATCTGGAGATAGCCATTGAGTAGCCAATGAGGCCTCTATGTGGGCATGGCTTTCTCCTGAGACTTCTGGGAAATCTCACAATATTTCCCTCTGAAGATGAGAAGCCATCTTCCCCAGTGGTTGGGAGTTAGTTTCAGAGATGATGAATCACGGACAAGACAAGATGGCAGCATCCGAGAAGCTGGAGGAGCTGGCGGAGAGACCACATGGTTTTGCCCTGATGGAGCCAGACCTCTGAAGCCGGGGCAGCCACATGGAGACCTCTACCAGAGATGAGTTGCTTCTGCTGTTGATGGACCCTGAGCCCTGGAAGTGAGGAGCCATGTGGAGACCCCTGCCAGCACCGGGATTCTGCACCCACTGACCTGTGACTTCGTGAGTAGGAAGGAGACTTTATAGACTGATTTCAGGCATATGGGTTAATATTGGACTTATGACTTTGAACTGGACTGGGCTCAATGTCCTGTTCCTCTTGTATATAAACCTTTTCCTTATATCTATATACGTGTCAATGAAATTTGTTCGTCTAGCCTACCCAGATTAACACAGATGCCGACCCTGAGCGACCCCAAAGGAGAGATTAGCCTAGTCCCTGTGAGTTTCCAAGACTGTAAGAGAACCCAGGAAGATCTTAATCCCTTCTAGTCAAATTCCAACAATTCCCCTTCATGGACTTCAGTCAAATGAAAGAGGAAGCTATTTTCAACAAGGCCCTCTCGGGAGTCATGAATGTTAAGTTCATTGTGTCCAGATACCTGCATACAAATCCCAGTGCAACTGATTTATAACTCAGAGCCGCGGGTGATGCAGAAGTCTTCCCGTTCGCAGAGCCCAATAGCTCTCTGGGTAAAACAAGCAGAACTCAACTAAAATAGATTCTGCCTTTGAAACACACGCCTCAGCTGTCATTAAAGCGAACCAGGTGCAGATGTTGCTACTGGACAATCGCCACACCGGGCTCTTCTTTGTTTCTAACCCTGCCATCGCTACGGAAGGAGCCCTGATGACATATGGTACAGTGGTTATGTCTTGGCCTGCGATCCACAAAACCAGCAGTTTGAAACCACCAGCCACTCTGTCAGAGATACATGAGGCTTCCTACTCCTGTCAAGATTTATAGTCT